>WUQG02429753.1:0-14444 GCA_011317285.2 Androctonus mauritanicus | reverse complement strand
CATACTTTCTCAAAAGTACGAATTTCCTCCCTGATTTCCAAGACGAAACCGTGATTGTTAATCCCTGCCAGCGACATCCAAGAGCGCCAAGAAGCAAACAAACTTTTGCTCCCTGTCAACAATTTTCACTTCCAGCGGCCAGAACAACTAACCTTTTCCGGCTTAACAACATGATACATACATAGATTTACACGTATAGTGAGTGGTAAGTGCAATGAAATAAAAGTGACAAACAAAAGTGTTATTCTTCAAAGACTGAAATAACCTTTTTTCCAAAATAGTGTAAATATGTAATTATATTATCATAAAAAGTGTTGTACAAAAGTAGAGAGAGTACCCGATAAAAGAAACATGACGAATTTTTGACGTTTCATGAAAAAATCAATAATTGATTGGAGGGTGAATGAAGGTCATAAAAAAATCGATATCATCCCCTCGCAGCTGTGATTGAAACGTGAAGATGTCATGAACGGGTGCTTATGATGTACCATGTTATTTAGTACCGTCTGTTACCCTTGCAAGTGCATGAGTAGGGTAAAATTCGACATTCCTATGGGTCATGAAAAAATCGATATTCGGTGATATTTATTATGAGCAAAAATTGTGGAAAAAAGAGCACCCAAATGTTTGTCGTGCATCTGAATACGAAAAAACAAATGGATGAGGATTTGTTTATTGAAATGATTGAAACTTTCTATGACATTTTTCAGCCTACTATTTATTCATTCGGAGTCAAATACAACTTCTATCTCGTCTTTGTTATCCGAAAGCTTATATGCATTTATATCAAAATCAAGGTAGCCTTGATAATAACAGATACCCTTTACCATTTCATATTCAAAAACTGCGAATTCCAGAATTTTGTTCTCAACTCCTACATATGCTCTGTAGAGTGCTAAACTATAACCATAAGACATGAAATACAAAAACATCACACAATATTGGCCACACACTGTAGAATTAAAACTTTGTAGTCTTTTAACATTCCATTTGTATTGGCAGGAATTGGCTCTTATTCGTTGATGATGATGCCAAACTGTGATGGGTAAGCCATAACTGTCAAAGTAAATTGCATTTCCTTGCTCGTTCAGATAAACAGCGACCCAATGTACACCTGGTTTATTGTGATTATCAGTGTTTATAATCAAAGCGTATGGTCTGGGCCACTTTATAGGTATACGATCCGCTGGAAATACACCCGTTGCTGCCACAGGCAAGGTTCTGATTTCACGCAGAAGTTGCAAAGTATTCATTTTCTTTCAAAATACTGAAATCGGATGGTGTATTGAACGTAGCATGCACTGCTTGACTTAGAGTATCACCTTGAACGGCTGATGATGGAGTGAAGTATTCTTGAATTTTGTGCTGATTTTTAAGAATCCATTTCTTATAAAATGTCGCATTAGACATTGTACACGTATAGATTCCTCTCAACAAAACTCCATGAGTTATACAGCGACTTTTATCTATTATGAGATCATAATTATGAGCTGATTCACACCCTAACTTTTCCAAATTGATGACTTTTTTGGCGATGAGATTTTCGATGAAAGTAGCATTTGCTGAACCGTGTACATACACAGTTGTCATTTGTCTGGCGATTTCCCTTAGATTGGCATATAATTTTCTTGCATGGACATCACCATCAAACCATTCTATTCCATGATACAATTTTGCTTGAGTATCATTATGGACTTGCGCAGATAAACTCAAATCATTGAACGGAATCGGTGGTGTAACGATCCAATGTCCAACTGAATTTTCGGAAATTAACAAAACTGTTGCTTCTTTGGGTACAAATCTTTTTTCACTATTGATGAACCCTTGAATATCAATTACACACTCCATCTTTGGCATCTAAGTGACACAACGATTGAAACAATACTGAGGAAAAGTTGGGTGAAACTGAGACGATGTTCTTTCCCCCCACTCTGGTTAATATCCCCACTTTTATGTGCTGTAGTCTATCATTACTTGTCTGCTAGAATCAATTTCCATGACGTTGTCATATTCAGCATATAGAATACAATTCAAAGATGACCTTAAAGCCTCTGAAAACTTCATCTCAATTCTAACACTTCCCTGCTTAACAAGATTCCAATGATTGTTGTTATGCGCTGAATGATCTTGAGATAAATCAAGCGCATACAAGCAGTATCCAAATGGGTAATCGGAACGTGAAATTCCGTTTCCTTCGTTCGAAAAGTGTATGCCAGTACCAGAAAAAAGTGTATGATAAGCTTCGACGTAAGTACTAGTAGTGGACAACTCCGTTGTTCTAAGAATGGTCGTGTAGTTGGTAATTTCGAAGGTTGTTAGGTAGGCCTGCGTGGAAATGTTTTTTTGTGATGTTGATGGGAGGTTAGGATATTCTTTTGTATCGTGATTTGGTGTGGTGAAGGTGAATAAGGTTTATATGTGAATTGGGTGAGGGATAATTGCGATTGGATAGTTTGGGTTGGTTGTGGTTGTTATAGTGCTTGTTGGTTTTTGCACGCGCAATATAATGGAAAATTCAATTCTAATAAAAGATATTTTCATTTACCAATTACATAATTATTGAAAAGGATTTGAAATAAAAAATACAAGATATATAACGATTATAATAAATTTATTCAATCAAGAAAGAATAAATGAATAACACAAATTTAATTAATAACATTAATATGAAAATTATGATATAAATTATAAAGAAACTGATTTTGTTTCAATTACATTGTATTATTTAATTAATATTTTACAATGAAATTTTCTTAAAGCGAGCATAATTGCTACAGCCATATATCGCAATTAAGCGTAATCTGCGAGCATAATTGCTCTAAGCAATTGCGAGCATAATTGCTCAGCACGTCTAGTTATTTCATGATTTATTATTGATGAAGTCATGAATATTTAAATTTTATGAACTGAAACTTTTAATAAAGTCTGTTCTTATTTTCATCATCGCAGATTTTCCAATATTAAATATACGTTTAAATGAAAAAAATGGTCGAAAAATAATATCAGTTAATTTTTTTGCACGTGTAATTGCAACATATGTTAATCCAGTTGCAAATTCACGTTCACCAATATTTATAATTACTTTAGGAATGGTCAAACCTTGGCCCTTATGAATAGAACTGGCATATGACAAAATTAATGGATATTGCTTACGAAAAAAATCTCTATTATCGTAATTCCAATATACATTAATTGGTACTATTGGTATAGAATCATTTATCAGTGTATTTCCATAATACTTATCAAACTTCACTAAAATATATAAAGGAAGTTCAGGAGGTAATACACCTTCGTCATAAATAATTGCTGTAACGGTACCTAGTGCACCATTAACCAGGCCAGCTTTAGTCCAAAGATTTTTTGTTAACATTACTCTGCAACCTACAGATAGGTAAATTGTTGACGCCAAACCACAACCTTCTTCTTCACATGGTCGTAATTTAATATTAGGACGACTGAATGAATTAATCATTGCAATTGGCGTACCTAAATTTTCAAGATGCTCTTCATTTGCTTCTTTAACAGCTTTATTCTCAGAACATAAATATACCGCTGTTTCAAAATTTCGTTTTTCATCATCGGAAAGTAAATCGAAATTACGTGTTTCCAATAATTTATAATCATTTTGTGATAAAGTACCTAAACCCAACCTTTCTACCAATTGTGCAAATTGAACATCATCTGCTTGACGATAAGTAGATTTTAATTCAATTTTGGTAGGAATAGATTGAAATAATTTTAAACCTTTATTCCCATTAACAGAAGATGCAAATTCTGAATATAATGGTACATCTTTCACGGGAGGTAATTGTCTAAAATCACCGAAAAAAAAAATATATATACCTCCAAATGGTTCATCATTATCAGAGTTTAATTCTTTTAATCGACAATTTAATTGCCAAATTCGTTTAGCGCCGATCATCGACATTTCATCGATAATTAAAAATTTCAGATTTTTCATTTTTGTTTGAAAATTTTTGGCTTTTACTCCTGTCAAAGGTTCAATATTTTCAGCATTCAATGGCAAATTAAACTCTGAATGTAAAGTGTTACCATTAATATTTATCGCGGCTGCACCAGTTGGAGCACAAACTCTTATAAAATCATCAGGAAGACGTTCATTTACTTTCCGAACAATTTCGTGAATTAACGTACTTTTTCCTGATCCTGCTTTACCTTGAACAATAAATTGTCGCATTGTATTTTTATCTAATGTTCTATTATTCACGATATTATTAATTTGAATATCTATTAATTTTAAGATATTTGTTTGTTCAGGTGAGAAATTGAAACGATTGTTTTCTGATTCCGGGACTACTAATGGTTCATGAGTATATTTTTCTAAAAATAATTGAACTTCTTCAAATGAAGGATAATTTGAGGCAGACTCTGACCAATTATGACCTAAATCCAATATACGACGTCCAATTGTATCAGTAGTTACGGAATGACCGATTCCGCAGTTTAGCTCTGCAATTGTCTGTCGCAAACCATCATCTATTACTTCAACTTCTTCTGAATCACTATCGGAAATATCATGATAATCATTGTTTTCAAATTCATTTAAATTTTTATGAACATATAATTCTTTCCAACTAGTTATATTTAAAACTTGATATTTTTTTATTAAATCTTGTGGATCACATCGAAAAGGTATATGCAATAAACATTGTTGCCGGTAATATTGTATATTCAGATCATCACCAGGAATTTTTTTGATAAATGGATTAATCAAAACAATTCTGGAAATTTTATGCTTACTATATCGATTTTCTCGACATTTATAATCTTTAGCAAAATTATATAAAGATAAAGTATTCATATCACATTTATCCAATTTCTTAGGTCGATTTCTATATTGATTAGTTAAACCACATTTAGTAATTTTAACTTTTGGACCTTTTATATTCAAACTATCGTAATTTTGATCGAACAGATTTAAATAAACGAAACTTCGAGAACTATGTAATAATGGCCAACCCATTATTAAATGGCAAATTTCTTGAGATGAAAGATCTCGATCACCTAACGTTTTAATAAACATACTTGATATTAAAGAACGTAAATTTATATCAACTTTATTCTTACATGTTTCTTTCATAAATTTTGTATAAGCTTTTGACATAGTTTCACCTTTCGAAACGTATTTCGCCACGTAATATATTACTGCAGTTGATGAACAAATTGGAGAAAAATCGTGATTGGCTCTCCAACTTTGTAAAATAATATTTGAATACCGTTGTACTAACGGATCATCTCGTTTTGCAGAAAATCTCAAATAACCATGGTTCATATTGATTTCTGGAGAATTTCTCGTTTCGCATGGAAAATTATAACGACATTTCATTTTTTTCGTCATATTATCTCGTCGCATACAATGAGTAGAACAAGTTGTATGCCGTTGAACATGACCAATTAAATCTTTTAGATCTTGTTCATAATTGGCAACAGGAATGTCTGAAAATTTTTTCTGAGATGGATGAGTATCTCCATAATATGGATTTGGATATACCTCAAATACTAGAGATTTAAAATAATTAGCCATACTAACTAATTCTTCATCTGTATAATTATTTTCATCCAATTTTGGAGCATCTGATATCCACAATATTTCGTGCATATGAGGACTACCTCGACTTTGCCACTCTATACGACACCAAGAATCTGTAATCCCAAAAAGAGGTACAATGACGGTTTTAATAAAAAGTTCCGCTCTGTATTGAAAAAAATAACTACTCAGAACTGGATTATCGTTCATCAAATCATGTCTTTCTTTATCCGTAAGCGTTGAAAATTCTCTATCCGGTGCTATAAGTTTAAATAAATCAGGCCAATGATAATCAGCCGCGGATAATGTAAAAAAAATTGAAGGAACTTCCAACTGCTTACACATTGCAGATAATTCTCTACATTTAGATTTCCAAAATGCAGTTGTTGATTTTAAATTTTTATTAAATGAAACAATTCCTTCCATAATTTTGGGATTTTCATCAACAGCTTTTTTAAAGGCTTCTGCATTATCATTATCCCAATTACCTTGTTTGATATATAATTTCGCTTTACTTATCAATTGATGGCGAAAATAAGTATTTAACAGAAAATATCTTAAGCGGAAATCTTTAGCAAAACGACGATCCTGATATTGCATTAAAAATTTGGAATATTCTATGAAAGAAAAATCGTCATCGTCGTGATAATCACTAAAATCAGCAGTACCTATTGGAAACAAAACCGGAAAAGCTCTGGATATATAACCGTCTTTTTTAAATTCATCTATTGGTTTTTTATCCAAAGATGGGTAAGCTAAATTCAATTTATGGTGAATAATGTCATGTTGATTAATATTGACGTTATCCGGAACAAAGGAATTTGAATTTTCTTCAACAATATCGTCATTATTTTCATCATAATCAAGTTCAAATCGTCTTAGCATAGAAGTTATATCGCCATCTTCAGGAAACAAAGATAAGATATCTTCACTTATTTTAATATTTTTGTACCATTTATTATTATGTTTGAGCCACACTAAAGCATTTCTCAGAAATGTCGGTCTTGCTATACATTTAAAAATACCCGTATTGAATTTTCGATGGAAAATCAATGTATAAGGTATTGATGATGGTATATGAGGCAATACTTCGACAAATGTATCAATATTTTGAGGAAAACTAATAATATTTCCCGAATATATATGTTGCCCACCTTTATGACGATGAACAGATAAAATTGGATGTACTTGAGCAATTAACATAGCTTCAATATCAGTTAAACATTTTAATTCATCAGGAACAATTCCTGGATTCATTTTATTTAGTTCTGTCCATCTACGCGGATGTTTAATACATAAAAGACAAACATTATTTCGTACTCGCAAATTTGGAAAACTCCGTCCACAATTACTACACGTATACCATTTAATATCTGCGCATAAATTATCAAATTTTTTCATGCGTTCAATAGATTCATCTTTCAATATAATGTTAAATTCGGGATAATTTATTCCACGTACATTTGTTTCAATTTGCGGAGGAACAGCTACATCAACTACTGTATTTGAATTAATATCATAATTATCACCTTCACAATTCAAATGTTTAAACAAATTTGGTAACTCGTCATCATCGTCATAATAATATCTTATATCATCTAGTTCAGAAATAGCATATTCTACTAAAAAATCAGTACAAACTTTATTAGTTGGAAAAATATAATTGTCATAAACTATTTCATTGTTACTTACTGAAGAAAATGAAGTTCGAGCATTACTTATTTTATTTTTGTAATATAATTTTTGCCGACGCAAAATAGCGGTGGTCGATTTCTTTTTTACTTTCATAATGATAAATTTTTTAATTGAAAAAAATAAATATCAAATCAATACTTGACAACTGATTATATTGAAAGTATTTTGACGTAGTTTTTAAAAATTGATTTTTTTTACAAAAGTTACTATGTTACTTTCGATTATAAAAAGAAAACAAATTTTTACTAACCTTTGAACTAATATAATGAAGATTAGTTTTCATTAATTACCAATAATGAGCTCAGTCAATATTCCATAAGTTCTAATAATACAGCCCAGGAATAAATTAGTCAATTATACAGCAAAATGAAACAGTCCTGAAATAAAAATTGTTTTTAATAATCAATTATAATAGTAATTAATAATGTTTGTTAACATGAATTAAGATTTTAAAACTAACCTCAATACATCAAAAGAACTTTAAAAAATTGTCAAATTTTAATTATGAAATAAAGATTGAAAAATCTCATAATAATTTTCTGCTGACAGAACAAAATCATTATCAATAAAATGGCAACTTTGAAAAATATACAAATTAAAATGGAAAATTCTGATATTTTTGGTAAAAATACATAGCTTGGTAATGACAAATTTTTGATAAAATAAATTTTATAATTGAACATAAAATCCGATTGATGAGTTGGCCATAAGATCAAGTTGGAAAAAATAATTTATAATATCAACAATAAAAAAGCCAGCATATTCAAGAGAAAAAAAACAATTCCTGGTCAAACAAAAATTGTGTTTTATAAAGATTAAAATAATTTTGAAAACATATTCATGATAAACAAAATAAATTTTTGATATTCAATTGAATAATTATCCTCAATAAAAAGTAAATATTAATTTTGCAAAACTTGAAAACAAAGTTCTTCTACAAACTTAATGTTACACAAATTAATTAATTAAAATCTTCCACCAATGAAAGATCAATGCAATCTTTGTTAAAATTTTCAAAATATAAATGCAATATAATAACCTAGTGTTTATAAATAATAGCAAGATAAAATCACTCCAATAAATCACTGTAAGATAGTTCTAAAAAATAAATTTCTGTAAAATTTTTTCCTAAATCTGCTAACTATCCAAGATTACGAATCTGATTTTGTTATCTGCAATATTATCAAATAAAATTAAAATGTAAAATTTATTTTATCTTAAAATAAATTATTATAAATTTAAATTAAAAAATTGAACTTTAAATAATTCCAAGGATAAATTTAATTTGCAAAAAATTCTAACAATTCAGTCATAAGAATAAATGAATCAAACAACACAAACATAAAAAATAATAAAAAAAACATTTCTTTTTTTTTAATTATAGAAGAAAAATTTTTATATTTTTCAAAAATAAAAAAAATGCTAATATAAATATTATGCTAATATAAATATGCTGCTAATATAAATATTATACTAATATAAATATTATGCTACTTATGAATAGAAAATAGCAATAATTACAATTATTATCAATATAATACAAATCAGTCATTTCGATCAAGTAAATTAGATCAAACATTATGAAAATTCAACAGATTTTTTAAATTTGAATCAAAAAATTATATAAACAAAATTTGAATTGTAATAAACAAACAAGTTAAACAAATTCAACAAATTCAACGATATACCAACAAATAATGTCTGTGGAGCTGATACACAAGAGATTCCATGAACAGCAGTAACGGAAGCAGTGAATCCTTAAACAAATACATCCGATAAACGGAGCCTATATTTATTCAAGGCTTCAAGATGGTCAACGTTGTGTCGTACAAAATGGCTGGCTGCTTCATTTTACGGTACGTCTTCACCGAAATCCCTTTCAGAACTATAGTCTGCCCTTGGAGAAGCTCTTCCCCAGCAAGGCAAGGACCCCACAGACCAAACATAACCTGTAAAAGAAGATCAAACATTTTTTTTTTTATAACGCACTTTTGTAACCTAAAAAAAAAAAAAAGGTCAACAAAAACAGAAACTGCAGTACAAACCTCTCTCGTGCCATCATTTAAGTACACATCTTGACGCTGGTAGTCAGAGCCTCTTCTCGAGACTTCCTCCGTCTTTTCACCTATCTCAGTGATTTCTCCTTTGACGTCTGAAAGAATCAAAAACAAATCATTTTACATAACAAACACCAATTTTTGAAGGTTATAAATAACTTACCAGCTCTACAATCCTCAGGCAATGTCTTAATTTTGGACAGACGTGTATATACTTCGGGAGCCAAGACCGCATATTCAGGAATATCCTCCACAGGAACTATTGAATCTGTCCGCAACTCAATCTCGAACTTGGTATCCGCAATCAGCTTTGAAACTGGAGAAGGACGCACATAAAAATTGCTCAACCTATACAAAGATCCTTCCTGCAACAATAAACATAAAATATATTTTAAAATTTTTTGATTAAAAGAAAAAAAAAAAGTTGAAAAAAAACTCACTTTAATAATCTCATTATATTTTACAGCTTCAGAATTGAACGCCGATACCCTGATGAGGTTAGTCTCGTTGTCTTGTACAATAAATGTGAAAATTGATGTACAAGGTTCCGTAGATGTGGAAGCTCCAGATTCAACGGTCTTCGAGAAATCCCTGAAATTACAGCGAGACTGCACTCTGACCAAAAGCACCATCCTAAAATCAAATAAGAAAAAAACAATTCAATAAATAGTAAATTCAAATTTAATACAACTAAACAAATGAAATGTTTCCATAAATTAACCAAAAAAAAAAAAGCACATGGTAACACTTATACATAACCTATTTTAAAAAATGATACCAAAAATTTAATGAATTGAAAACTGAACTTACGAAAAAATTGTAGCATCAATATCCTTAATGGAAAAGGACATTTCCGCTGCATCCTCATTCACCTTAATTTTTTTGGCAGCAGAATGTCCACCCCTACCACCACTAGGTCGTTTAACAGGAGCCATTGCAAAAAATCCAAGTCAGTTTATCTGGAAAGAAACAACAAAAATAAGGTTAAAAAAAATCAAAAACCATGGAAAAGTCTTTTTATATTTAGATTAAATTTAAGAAAAGTAAAAATCACTTAAACAAACTTTTTAAAAAACACGTGTTTTCTGTAATATTCAATATAGTACTTACTCAATTTATACGTCGTTCCACGAAGGATGTCAGCACAAGAAAGAACACAGCAATGCTTTACAGTGACTGTGACGCTAAGTAATAAGTGGCGACATCACGTGACGAAATATACCGGCAAAATGAGGAACTTTCAAGCCGTTGAGGGCGCTTCGGCTGTAGGATTTTTTGGGCGGAGATTTCAAATGTATTGAATTTCACTAAATTTCATATAAATTTGATGGAAGGATTTTCAACAAACTGCCATGAAAATTCAAAAGAAGTGAGAATTTTCTATTAGTGAGTTGACTATCATTTTCTGCAGTAAGAAAGAAGATTTATTTTAACAACATTTATAATCTCCGCCAAAAAGATCCTACAACCGAAGCGCCCTCAACAGATTGAAAGTTCCTCATTGTCAAAGGATTACTCCCACTTTTATAATTTGAAACGACTCATTAATAACTGCCCTTCAACTGACATTATTAAAATTTCGATTCACAGCACGTGATTTTCTGAAAAATAAACTAATTTCAATTATAACCGAAAAATTTAAAATATTCAATCTAGACAAATAAAAATTAACATGCAAAATAATATGGATCAAAATCTACGTAAGTTTATATTTTTGAATCTGCAATAAGAAAATTTAACTTCCATTTTATTAAACTTTTTTAACCTAATTTTAGAAAAAAATCTAACAATGGACGAGTTGAAACACCAACACATGGAGGAGCTTATGAAATTTCATGTATTAAAATCCCAAAAAAAACAAGAACTGGAATTAACCCTTCAATTGGAAAAACAATCGATTCAATCTCCAGATCAAGAGGTAAATCATACGGCAAGTTATAACGAAAAAATGATGAAATTCATGGTGGACATGATAAAAGAACAAGAGGGTATATTAAAAACTCATGCTCAGGTTGAAAAAGCACTGCAAAAAAAATTACTTGACGCTAATAGATTGGCACGTACAAATAATAAACAAGTGGAAAAATTAAATAAACAAATTGGACTCAAAAAAAGAGGTAAAAATTATATAAAGTCACAAACATATTATCTTCCAAATTTTTCTAACATCAATCTAATTTTATTAAAATTTCTATTTCAGGTTACCGCAAGAGAGGAGGATACAAGGCTAAACAAAAGGAAGCCTGGAATAATCTCATTGTATGTGTGTGGGGCAGCAATAGAAAATGAAAACATTAAATTAATCCTATGAATCTTACTATAAAACTAAAGTAAAATATCATTGTTACAATCCAACCTATATTCTCTTAATAAAACTCTTTTAAATACAAGGTTTATAAACATCTATGATTATTTTAGATCTCCATGAAAATCCTCATATATCCTTAACTTTAAAAAAAAACCAAAAAAGTAAAAAAAGAATGTTAAAAAGAAATATATACCACCGGTATTATACATAGCAATCAATAATTATTGGAATAACTTACTTTGAAAAAAACAAACATAAATTTATCACTTGATTATAATATGAACCTAAAAAAATCTCAAAATATCTTAATATTACTAATATGTAAAATTCCCACATATTCCTACATTGAACACCTATACCATCAAACCATTATCCATGAACAAAAACAACAATAACTCTGAAAATGAAAACGATTATTGCAATTTTAACATTTTTAATGCTTCTCACCTTTTAAAATTTTTAATTTTGATCCAAATTTCATATTTGAAGGCTTGTTTTGTCCGTCTTTGATTTCTTCACAAACTAACCGTTTTAAATTTGTATAAACTAATTATCTCTGTGACTTATAGGAATGAGTTTATGAAAGTAATTTTTTACTATTATAGAATATTATAAAATTATAGAACTACTCGGTTATTAAATTGTCATTTTTTGAGAACGGAGATATAAAAAGCTAGTGTGCAAAATTAAACAAAAACAGCATTAATTTATATTTCCGCACTTTCAAGTATAAAGCTAGGGTTGGTATTTTAAGGTTAAATTTTTTGGAAAAACTTTATGAGATGTGGCGAGTACACAAATTTTCTCAAGTTAAATATTTCTTGCAAGTTGTTTTTTGAGATGTAAAAGGGTATATAACTAATTCGAACGGGTATAATTAAAATTTTTTATAAACTTCTTGAAGTAGATAGGTGTTAAATATTTATATAGAGAAAGGTTTATTATTTATTGTTATGAAAAAATTCTAGACTTTAGTATGGAAAAAAATTGTTGATTTATTTAGCAATATATGCTACAATATCGTAGAAGCCGCATTCGCAAAACATAATTAAGTATTTGTCAAACTGAGTCCGAAAATGAACAGTCTTGGTGCAAGAAATTTTATGAAGATCTTCTGAGCTGGCTATGTAATCTCTCAGGTCCTCATAAGTCTTATTATTACGTAATTTGAATCGACATCTGTCGCACTCAGCAACACGTGCTTTGTCGAGTAATTCTCCCATTTTACACTTTGGGCAGGTAATGGGTAACTTAACCATTTTTACAAATCTAGAAACGCAAATTCAAAATTATAGGATAAAATTTTTTTTAATTCTTTGGTTTTAATATAATAAGGTAATAGATTGGTTTTTGATAAATATTTTGTACTCACATAAAGAAAGATGTTTAACAGAATTTGATAGTTAAATTTTTCGAATACTATTCGAAAATGTGGCTTCAGTGTTGGAAGGATATTGAGTTATGCTATGTAACAAAGTGCTAGGGCTCTGTATTATATTACCAACTGCTAATCGACAAGTAATTGAGGATTTATAACACTAGTATGTAGTGTTTTTTTTGAGGGAATCGATATTAATAGGTACTTTAATTTGTATTAATCCTAAAGTTTGTTTTTTTTTCATTTTGGAAATTTAAATTTAATCGATCGTAACAGCAAGTATTACTATTTTTGATAAACATTTTACTAATTTTAAAAATATGTGACTAAATTTTAACACTAATTTCTTAATAATACAATAACTTGTATATCTAATGTGAAATTTATCGTTATGAACTGTATTAGGTTCGAAATTATAATTCACAAGCTATCATAACCTTTTCAAAACACATATTGCAATTTTTATAAAAACAAATCCACGTGCCTTATATTTGTATTGAAGTTCAAGGGGCTAGGTATATATCACGTGTTTTCGATTAACTACGAGGTTCAAATATGATAAAGTATCAATTGCGACAATCTACTGGTTAGGTTGTTGTCAATATAAGGTGAACACATTTAAGTCAGGTTATGGATGAAATAAAAACACGTGGTTATATAATATAGTCCATCATATTAGGTAACATTAATATATTATTTAACAATCGGCATTTCAAATTGGTCTTATCATTAAATATTAATCAATCTTGACTGCTCCGAAGCATTTTTCTAATTCATCAACTTCGTTCATATTTTGATAATATGCGATCTCGGATTGAATTTTCTCTTGATCTAGACAATGAAAATTTCATTGAATAATTCATATTACGGAATAAAAATCATATTATTAAATAAGTACCTTGTTCATAGGAATTTATAATATATTCGACCCACAGCTCTTCCATATAATTATGAATTCGTTTATTTTTGGATTTTTTAGTTATATTATTGCTCTTGTTTTTATTTTTTTTGGAAATTTTACGCTGAACAGTCTTCATTCTCGTCCTTACTTTCATAAATAGTAACAGTAATTCGTGAATTAAAATTTCTTTTACCGATTGAATAAAAAGTATTTCTTTAGAATGTCACTTCAATAGATGGCATTGTAATATCAATATTATTGGAAAGGATATTCCATTGTAGTTTTCCAATAATATTTGGAATTTAGCATACAATTTTTTTAATGGTAACGATAATATATTAAATATCAAAAGTTGAAATTTTGGAGACGAAAATAATTTGATAGTAGAATTAACAATAACATATGTTATACTTGATTAACATAGCAACGATATTATTTTTAAAATTTGGCGCTACTCGTATTAAAAATAAACCTTTCCTCTTTGATTTTAACTTTGGCCAAAAATGCATTTTTTTCAAAAAAAATGAAAATTTCACTCAAAAAAAAAAAAAAATTCT
>WUQG02429742.1:0-14446 GCA_011317285.2 Androctonus mauritanicus | reverse complement strand
AACCCCTTAATACTGCCACTTAAAATAAAAAATTAATGCAGAAAAAATTAACAGCAAAATACAGTATACACATTAATACTGTATACCTCTCCGATAAATTAGAATTTTTTTAGCACTTTCATATTTCTAGAAAATAAATAAAATATGGATAAAAAAATTATTAGGCCTAGTGGTGCTAAATCTTATACAAATTCTAAAGCATTCTAGAGTTCTAGGGGTTAACAGTGCATGAGAGACCTTCGTTGAGTACTGTAACAAAATTTAAAGAATTGTGATAAAATTTCACAATATTGTATTAAAGAGAGATATACCAACTCAGCTGTTATATTTCTCTCTGATATCTTCAAGTCATCTGATCTCAACAGTAAATGCTGTACATTATACATAATAAAACCAGTTTCTTGCAGTATATTCTATTGTATTGTGCTTTTATACAGTATTTGTTATTTATAAGCACATTTTTTTCTTATTTAAAAACATAACAAAAAAATGTGGTATTTTTGGTGGTCTGGAATGGATTAATGGCATTTCAATTCATTTCAATGGGGAAAACTGATTCGACATACAAGTAATTTGAGTTACGATCTCCGTCGTGGAACGAATTAAACTCGTAAGTTGAGGTACCGCTGTATTTCAAAAATGGAGTATAGAGATTGTAAACTATGTTCTGTCTCACAATGCTTGTTATCAGCAAGAAAAGGAATAAGTTTGCATTCCTAAAACAAAAAAAAATTAGAAGATTTGTGGAAGATTAAGTTTAAAAATAGGAAAAAATATAACTAATAATTTTCATGTTTGTAGCAACCATTTCAAATCATCTAGTTTTGTTTTAAATGCTAAGCCAAAACAGATTTTCGTTAATTTTAATTTACATACGTGATATTTGATAATCAGTTCTGATTAAAACCTGATTAATATTTTAGAATATGTCTTTAATAATTTTTTAATAATTCTATAAAATGATCCTTGAAAAAAATGCAGTCCTATTTTTAAATCTGCCAGTAAGGAAGTACGATAAACAAACCAGTGAAAGGAACGAATCTGCGATTTTATGCGAGGAATGATATAGAAAGAAATTGCAAAAAAATCTTTGACATTAGATATCTTACCTTTTATTTTGTACAGTTTTTTTGTAATGTATAAAATACTATTTTATAAATTATATAAACAAGTCTTTTTAAACATATTGTTAAACAACTGCAGGAATATGTTTTTATAAATGTATTTCCACTTTTTTTTATTTAATATTTATATGGGGTGCTGATTTCAAAGAACTGATCTTCTATATTTCAAGATTTTTCATTCTTTTGTTTTTATGCCACATAATATAATGTGCTTGGTTTTCAATACTGCTTCTCCTATAAGATATCACTTGGTACACAATTCATATGTATTTACGAATTGAAGAATTTCACTTTAGCTTACAGCCATTCTCACATTAATAATAGTTATACAAAAACAAGAATAATCAGCCTTATAAATCTATAACTGTACAAACATAAGGAAGGAACTGTGTAGTGTTTCAAAATAATGGCATAAGGATCACCTTTAATGTCACCATTTTGAAACACTACAATGCCATCTATAAGTTGTGGCAAAACTCAATAGACAATGTTAAAAACAAGTTCCTTTCTGAACAAAGAAATTTGACCTAAAATTAAATAAAGGTCAACAAAATCAATAGTTTTTGATGAACCAATGATTCATTTATCTAAAGAAATGAAAATATAAGCTTTTAACCTATTGAGGTCCATTGATGTGTAGATATCATGGAAGTGGAACAAAAAAACCAAAAACATTCATTCCTGATTTACTCAGTGTAGCTATTGCAAATTTTTTTTTGCATTTATTGATTGAAAATGTGATTCTAATGATGATTCCTAAATTTTTTGATTTTTACCAAAATTTGTTCTTAAATTATGTTTTGAAGATAAAAAATTTGAATGGATTATATTAGTAGAATTTTGGTTATTTTTTATCAAATTTTATTAATTCTGCATTATTTTCTATTATATTTTATTAATATTATTTTGATTTTGGAATGAGATAATTTTATTTTTGAAATTTTAAGAAAAATAAAATTTTCATATGATGAGCTTTAAAATTCGTTAAACTGAAAAAATATTGTCATTCATATAAAAATGTTGGCTAATTCTGATAAAATAAACAATATTGTTACTTATTTTTGTTGTTTATTGCTTAATTTTTTATTGATAATAAAATAAAATACTAGAAAATCCAAATGTAAACTCCTTCAAGCTATAAAAAAAGTCATGATACTTTTATTGTTTTACAACAGTTTCCTAGGAAATGCAGCCAAGCCTACTTTACTGCAGTGCATGTAGTATTGGGTGTAGTATGTCAATAAAGCATTTATAGACCAATTAAAGTTAAATAGATAATAATATAACTTGAATTGAGATTGGGATGATGGAGATAAATCATTAGGAACTTTGCTCTATAACAACTAGGCTAGGTGTTGCTTTGGATAATCAAGCAACACCTAGCCTAGTTGTTATAGAGCCAAAATTTTCTTCCAGCTCTCTATTGACATAAAATATGCATTTTGGTTAATTAGCTAGCCCTCATCAGTTTTGCCAAACAGATATTCTTAAGGCAATCATATATTGATCTGTGTATGATTAGATAATTAGCTAGCCCTTATCAGAGTATCTGTGTGACAAAACTGATGAGAGCTAGATAATTAGTTGAAATGCATATTTTATGTCAACAAAGAGCTATTAGAACTTCATCAATGTAATAAAGATCTTTTTCTTCTGGTTGATGAATGGATTTATCTGAAGCAATACCTAGCCTTATTATAGATCATAGTTCCTAATATTATAGCTGTTCATAGAGGGACAAGTTTCATATATGTTGGGCTTTTCAATATAAATTTGAAAATATAATAAAAAATTAAAATAAAAATTATTGAAATGAAGGAAAAAAACATACCAGTAAATACATTTTATTAATAAAAATGACATTAAATTTATGATACATTTTGACCAATTATACAAAGTAACTTAATGAAAATTTGCATAATCATTTTTTGCCAATAATTTTTGAAGATATCTGATTTTCTTCATTCATAGCTTATTTTATTCATAAGACTTATTGCTCTCCAAAAATAACAAATATTTCATTGGATGCTAAGATTTCAAAAAAAAAATTTTTTTTATTCGATCTCTTATAATGAATGAAAAGTTGTAAAAGAAATAAAATTTGAAAAAATTTTCACATCATTAGAATGAGAATAAAAAAATCTAATAGTCTTTGTTCAGTTATTAGTTTCTTATTGATTATCACTCATAATATTCTCCATCAAATGCTAATTATGTAGCAAATAGACTTATTAGGCTGATTTTAACATAGTGAAACATTTAATTTCTTTAGATCTTTGTGCATCAGATATATGCATTTTGCTATCATAATAAAGTAATTCATATCAGATTGTTTACAAATATATTTGAAATTATCTGAATTAATTTTCTTGGTTTTCATATCATTTCTTTTATAATCCTTTATTTATGTTCACCTGAATCTTTTTTGACTGTAAATTTTTAGCTTTTCTTTTGTTTCCATATATGCAATCTGCATCTACTGGGAGCCAATTACTTTTCCTATATCATCTTTCCATCATTTGTATTGTCTGCCAAGCAGGGTTGTGGAGTCGGAGTTGGATCTTACAAATTTTAGGGAATCGGAGTCAGATTTTTTAAAAAGTAGCATCAGAGTTGGATCATTTGCCATTCAACTCTGTAACTCCGATATCAACTTTAACTATGCAGGAATCGGAATTAGACCTTATAAATTCTAGAGAGTTGGAGCCAGATCATTTGCCATCTAATTTTGCAATCCTGCTGCTAAGATGTCTTTTTCATTATCTTGATTACCACTTTGTAATTCTTTGTCCATTGGTTATTGGTGTATCTTGCAATGTGATCTATTAATGTCACTTAGGCCTAGACTCCCCTACACCTGAAAACAGGCCTGAAACTGAAAATGACACAGCTTCTGATTTATACACCATGTTTTTGCCAGAAACTCACTTAAAAATATAGTATAAATGAATTTAACATTTCAGTTTCAGATCTAACTACGTAGCCAATCAGAGTTTAGTATTCAGTAGATAACATGGTGTTGTGCAGTCCAAGAAAAATTTTCAGTTCAAGACATTTGGGGTCTACATATTTAATGCTATGAATAATAAAAAGCTCTTATTTTATTAATTTTTTTTGTGCTTTAGATCAAATAGATTATATAAATCTTAAGAAAGGTAATGATTTATAATTTTAATGTTTTGCTTCTTAATTTACTTGTTGTTGGTGTCATAATTTAGATAAGCACATCAGTCATCAGTGCATCCTCCATCTTGAATATGTATATGAACACTAGATGGTGCTGTATAAACAAATTGACAGAATTTTATGTTTATGTGGAGCTAAAGTTTAAACTAAAAGTAATTTGAAACATGACTTTGTTCATTTCAGTTTGTATTATCAGTTTCAGCTTTCTGGTGTACTGGAGTCCAGGCCTTACTGCTTCTAATTGCTATCAGTGTATCTTCTACTTTAAGTTTGTTCTTTTATCCATATGTTGGTCTTACAGATGTTCTTGGTGAATCTAAAAAGTATCTTTTCATAATTTTTTGGATTATTATTAATTTCTGTTTCATTTTGTAAGAGTCCTTGTTTCATAGCCATATGTCATTACTGGTATTATACATATGTTGAAGAGTTTCCTTTTAAGGCATAATGGTATTCTATTATCAGGGTTGCAGAGTTGGAGGGCAAATGATCAGACTCTGATTCCATCTTTAAAAAAAAAATCTGACTCTGACTCCTAAAATTTGTAAGTTCTGACTCTAACTCTGACACCTATCAATGAGAGTGTCTAAAGTTGATATTTGACTCAGATTTAAATAACCAAAATATGTAATGGACTTTTAAAAGGTTCTCAACTGATATCTTAAAATCTGTCATTCAAAACTCACAATCACAAAGTATCTCCTATAGCATAAAAAAGTTCGAAAACCATACAATGCACATATAAAGAACAATAATAATAATAAACAGGGAGAATAAAAAACATCTATCTTATAAATATAAGTTTGTCTTGTAACAGTTTGTATTAGACCTGATGATGACCCTGAAGAAGGGTTGAAAACATTTGTCAAATTAATTTCTGCAGTCTTGTACTAGTTTCGAATTTACTATTTTACAGTACTGCAAAAGCAAAAAGATGCAAAGAAACATTTCATCTTTATTTTTATCTTGTGTTTTTAATTTTTCAAGTTCTAGTAAGCATGAAATACACAATTTTCTCATTTTAAAGTATAAACAGTGATCGGTTGACATTATTATACACTACAACTTTTTAGATGCAGATTGAATATTCTGAGTTCTGATGCTAGGGGAACATAATCTCAATTTATAATATTGCACCTATGGAAAATTGTGTTCCAGATTATGATGAATTCAAATTACGACCAAAATTTTTGAATGCTATCCCGTTGTCAAGGGGATTCCCAAGTACATCTTTATAAGTTAATATGGGCCTAAAAATTCCTCATAAAGTAACTCATAAACCAAAAATCAATTTCTCATAGACATAATATTAAAATCAGACAGTACATTTTCAGCAATATAATTTGACCATAATAAAATTAAATAAAGGCCAACAAAATCAATAATTTATGATTAAGTAATAATTTATCTATATAAAGAAATAAAAATATAATCTTTAAAATCAAACAAATTATAATAATAAAGAAATTATTTATCACATGAAATATTAAAGAATTTTTATTTTTCATTATTACTAATAGATAAGTAGATAAACTTTTATACAAATGAACTGTTGTCTTAAACAGAAACTGAGAATAGATAATGATAATGTAGTTAGTAAATCAGAGAATGCACTATTTCTGCTTTTTGGCCACCATTTTAAAACACTATATTTTCATTTCTTTATATAGATAAATTATTATCTAATCATAAATTATTGATTTTGTTTGGCCTTTATTTAATTTTATTATGGTCAAATTATATTGCTGAAAATGGACTGTCTGATTTTAATATTATGTCTATGAGAAATTGATTTTTCCACTTCCATAGAGATGGCAAAGTTTTTGTTACAAAGCTAGTCATACTATATTGTATAGCTATGTATATGATTTGAAATGTCTTTTAATGAATGTTTAGCATTTATTTATTGCAATTAATGCTCATATTTTCAAATTATTTTTGATATTTCATTCATGAAAAAACTCAAATCCCAGAAGTTGTTAAGAGAGAACTAGAGAACTACCTGTGTATATATACATATAATATATGTGTTGTTTGTATGTGGATATATATATATATATATATATATGTGTGTGTGTGTGTGTGTGTGTGTGTGTGTGTGTGTAGACAGATACATAAATACATATACTGTGCTTTTTTTGTGAAAAAAAAAACTGTGCATTACTACTAACTATTTGGCTGTGTTTAACAGATTGGCTATGTATTATGACAAGATTTTAGAAATAGGTGTTGGTGCTGGTACTAGCATGTATCACCACAAAAAAGTCCTGTATGTATATACAGTATATATATAAAAATCTATATATATACTGGGTTGATGCAATGTTCATTCTGTGTTTTTAATCAAAATTTTTGTATAACATGTATTTATTTTAAAATACAATTAATCAGTTAAGTATGTGTTGTATCATTAAACGATCTGCCATCTCTCTGGTAGCTGACGATTCTGTACTAACAGAAGTTTGGGATTTCTAAGCAAAAAGTTGATCCAAATGATTTTTGTGAGCTTCCAAAGAAGTGATGTTCATACAATATAAATTATACTGCAGAGATCTGAATAAATGGTAATCAGAGGGTGTAAAGCTTGGTGAAAAGGCTGGATGGACCAATACATCCCAATTAAGTTGTAATTTACTGAGTTGCTAAAGATGTCTGGTTAGCATTGTTGTGAAAGATCATGCCTTTTCTATTCACTGCTTCTGGTCATTTTTCTTTGATTGCTTGCTCCAATTTGTTCATTTGTAAGCAATATTTATTTGAATCAATAGTTTTATTTGGCAGTAGGTAACTTATAATATATGATTTCTTTCCAGTCATACCAGATAGTCTTCATAATCTTTGGGTGTAAACCAGCTTTTTTTATGGTTAAAGAAACTTTACCATGTTTACAATATAATCTCTTTCTCTTAATGTTATCATATATAAACCATTTTTCATTACCAATAATCTCCTACTTTAATAATGGATAGATTCTGATTTGTTTCATTGAGAATCACAAGCAGAAATACAGTTTATCAGTTTGTTTTGTACAAGTTATTCAGCCTATATATGTCAGTTTTTCTGACTATTCCAAGCTGTTATTATTGCACTGAAATAGTTAATTGATCAATGCAGGGTATTTCTGTAATCTCTTGAATCATTAGATGTTTCTCTCTTTCAATCAAAGCTGTGATTTTAGCACTGTCAATCTTAATCAGCAGTCCAGAACTATGTCATGAAGAAATTTTGACCTCAATGACAAAACTGTCTGAACCACTTATTACATATAGAAACATCAGCAGCAGCACATGTTATAAACATAACATATCTTTCTTCATATCTATAATGCATTCTTGCTTTTCTGGAACAGAAAAGCATATGCTGAAAATGTTCTTTGTTTTCTCACTTCAACTCAAAAAAAAAAAGATCTCTCAAAAATTGATAAAAATTTTATAAAATGTCATCTTTCAAATGGTATTTAACAATTGTATATTTGAAGTTGGTAACAATTTGAATTTGTGATGTAATACTGTGAAGCAGTAAAAACAGGACAAACTTTGCATCAATATAATATATATATATATATATAAACACACACACACATCAATATATTCTAGAGAATCAAAATAAAATTTTTCAATTAAAAAAATTAACATGTTTATAAACATGTTTAAAATGTTTATAAACATTTTAAACATGTTTATACGTTTAAAATACATTTTTAAACATATTAATTTTTATAATAAATAAATATATTATAGGCATATTGCTGTAAAAATGTATTTTACTAAATAAAATCTAATACTATTTATATTTGTGTTTTTTTTGCCAAATCTAAATAAAGTGATTAAATTAAAACATTATTGCCCTTTATTTTTTAAAATAAAGGGCAATAATGAATATAAAGGACAATGAATATTAATACAGTATTTATAGTAAAACCAACATGACATTACTTCGATTTTACCAGAAATACTGTGTAAATATTTTTTCCTAAATAAGGTATTTTTAAAGAAATTTTTAAGGACAACTATTAAATACAAAAAAATTGTTATTTATATATTTTTCTTATTTCATACAAATTTGGCATACATTTTGGGCAATATGTAAACATACAAACATTAAAATATATATTATATGTAAGTGCAATATGTAAAATTTGATTTAATATATCAAAAAATAATTGTACGATGAGTAATGTAGGATGTATCCCACGTGCTTACTACATTAATGATATTAATGAATTAATTGTAATGATGAAGAAATATTCTCGATCATTATTATTTGTAAGCATATACAAATTCTGAATAAAGTAATTTTATAAATATTAACACACAGAATTCAATATTCAGTAGCAATTATTCACCAATATTTGGAATTTACTGACCGGCCATTGATCTTAGCAATTAATATACTGGTACAGGAAAATTCTATAATTATAAACAAAGTATGTCTGTAAATTTATATTTTATCAAAAATATGAATATAGAATTTAAAATTATTAACTATTTAAATCTGATTGCATTCATAAGAGAACATACTTATATGTAAGCCCTTCTCCACTGCCAAAAAGCTGAGCACTTGTCAAACCGTCTTCAATAATTAAATCCCGATTACACATGACATCAGCCATTTTAAAAAATGATTTTTTAATAAACTAATTAATTTAACTTTAACAAAACGCTTTAATTTGTCGGCTTTACAGAAGAAGATGATACCACGTTGAACTTTATCGTTTTATACACTGAACTCCACGTGACACTTTTCGCGGGTGTGACGTCAAAGCATCACATGACAAAAACCGTTGTGTAGGATCTCTTAATCCAATAGTTATCACTCTTTAAAACCAGCATTACTCAATGGTTCGCTCTTCTGTGATAAGATATTGCATTATTATCGAGAAAAGAAATTAAAATTATATTTATATTGTATCCATATATCAAACGAAATTTTTAAATAAAAACTAAAAATTTTTTAATATGTTTATAAGAAAATGCGATTCCGGAAGATCAAAACTGGATCAGTATATCCGATACTTTAATTAATTACATTATTCAGTCTTGGAAAATATCATAAAGTTGATAATCATTTATATACTTCTGTTTTAGCAAGCTATAAATGATACCAGTTAGTGTCAGTATTGGTGGAAAGAGGTGTTTAGCCTTAAAAAAACCAAAAAAAAAAAAAAAAAAAATAAGATATTAACACATCTTTTAACTATAAAACAGATAATTGAGATATAGCATTGAGTAATATCAATAGAATTAAGAAAGTCGAGATAAATTGATCAGAATGAAGTAATATCAATAGATAAATATTCAAGGTTATAATTTTGTAATGATTAATATTCGTCTAAATTAGACGATAGTCTTTATTTCAGTAAAAGATGAAATGATGATATAAATAATAATTGCAGCATTAATAAGTAACTTATTTCATATTAACATTTGCAGATAGCCTGTAGTCTGTTAAGGAAATGCACAAAAACTACAGAATTTAAATTTGCAATCAGTTATGAACACACAAAGTAATATTCCAGATAAAAGTTGATAGCAAATCTACATCTTCAGCAAAAATCTAGACTAAATAATCCACATATATCATGGGAAAAAATTATAAGAATTTATAATATAGAGTATTCAGTTTAAAACACATCATACACGATCAAGTTATAAATAGTAATGCAAACTATCTGTTTTTATTCATAATATATCCGGAATTAGAGAAAGCATATACTGTAATTCGAAAGTTAGTAGCAATAAATACAGCAGATACAGTATCAATATAATTGTTTCAAATATCTGAATTGAATATAAATAACTGTAGATCTAATGACCATAACAGTATTTAATGTTAATAAATATTTTGAATTACAATATAGAAAATAAATATCGTAAATTTATTATAATTTACAAAATTACATGTCTTACACCCTGAACTCTGATATAAAATGTTTCAGAATGTGAATCAATATATTGGACAGATTGCAGGTTGTAGTCTATATAATTATGTTTAAAAATGCATTTATATATATATATATATATATATATTTTCATTGAAATCAAATTTAAACTCAGTTAATAATTTCAATTTGAACAATCCTCAAATGAATTAACATTTTGAATTATTATAGTATATGAATTATAGCATTTGCTGAACTTCTTTAACTAAATTGTTAGGTAACAATTATGGTACATCAAAAATGCATTTTGATTCGCCAAGACTATCGAAACATTTAAAATTAATTGAATGCATTTAAAATTAATACGGTAGAAAATTATTGTGCGCTTAAATAACAAAATAAGTAAAATTTATCGATTTTTTTTTTTTTTTTTGCTAGTATAGATCAATAAAAAATCCTAATAAATCAGAATTTAAATTGAGTTTATTTTATCTAGCATTCTTCAGATCTACTAAATATTAATTATTTGAATACTGGTGATCAGTGGTAACTAATTTGTTTTAATGGAACACACAGAGCAGTATTTCTTGTCATAGAATAAAAAGGAAAAAACAAGCTTCTTATCAGTTTATTTTCACAAATAAGATATGAATCTGTAGAGTTAGTCAAGGACAAAGTTTTATCAAGTTCATTGAGTAAATATCAGATATTAAAACTTAATTCTTTCAACATTTTAATATATAGTTTTAATAATATATCCTATGTTTGAAAATCAGGAAAGAAAATTGTTTGCAGAATTTTATATAAAAACAATGTTAATACGAGTATTAAAAAATATATATTAACTTCTATTTTTAGTTATTGAATCATTCATTAATCCGTGTAGAGTTTTATAAATTCCAAATTAATTACTCATACTAATAAATAAATATATTTTTGGAAATATATAAAAATTTTAAATGAAGTAATTTGAAACTTGTTCATATCAAATTATTCATAAAATTATTTGGATCTTATATATATTTAATATTATTTCATTTATAGTACAGTAATAACTTTTAATTACTGTCTATTGCAAGAATGGCAACATTTTTGAGGCTGCGTGCCAAAATTGGCTAAATTTTTATAAAAACTACCCTTCGTGTGGAGATCGGCATTTTAAACAACATATCAGTTCCAAGTTTTGCCTGCCCAAAAATTTGCCAGCGTGCCAAAGATTCTATTATAAAAATTTGTTGTCTATTTCAACTGAATTTTTGTTTTTAATATTTAATTACAAATATTATATTATAACATTAAACGTTGAAGATGATAGTGATAATTTTTAATACAAAATTATCACTATCATCTTCAACGTTTCAAATTTTAAAATTATTCATTATTATTTATTTTTAAAATATTTAATAAAATTTGTAATTATGATCCTTATGTTAATAAAATTTAGTTATCAGAAGTAAGTATTCGTTCAATAATAAAAGAAAATATTCTAAAATTTGTGAGTACAAATTTTAAGCCAAAATTTGGTTATTATGAAATTTTTTTTTTTTAAATTTGTCTTTTTTTTTTTTTTTTTACATAAATTCTTTCGAATTATCATCATAATCGAAAAAAATCTAATTATCATCAAAACCAAACAGAGGTTATGAAATCGCTAAGACAACGTTAATAAGATTAAATCTTTTTTACTCATTTTAATGTTAGATAAATGTGATCGTACTAATGATAAATTTTGCTGATATAATAATAAAGTAATTTAGATATTTAAAATAAATTTTATAAAACTATGTTAAATAATTTTCGATCTCATTATGTCCTATCATATAGAAAGTTTAACTAAAATAGATCTAAGGAGTATTAAATTTATAAATGGGTAGTATCAAACTTAGACTTGAAACAAATTGAAGAAGATTTAACTTATTTTTTATTGGTTTGTTGAAACATTAAAAAGAAATAATGCAAATTATCGAAATGTTAGTGAATATTAATAGTCAAATTACAGTCTTTAAACATTTATAAATCATCTATTGTATAAATTTAATCATCATTATTCATAAATAATCGGACTAACAAGAATAGCTTACACTACAACTCAATAAATAAAATTTCCAAACTAAAATAATATAGTGGGATCAACTATTTAAAAACCGTGTTTTTAAGATTATGAATCAATGCCTAGTTGAAAAAAATAAGATTTTTGAATGAATCATATATTATTACTATTTAAAAATCAAAATAGCGTTGATCTAGCTATCATGATCTAGAATCCTAGATTTCCGTTTTGTAGTGACTTATTCATGTTTTATTTGGATCGACTTCTGATATCTTCAACAAATATTAGTCATTGTTAAAAATTCTGCAAACATAATTCGGATGAATATTTGTTGTATTTAATTAACAAAATTTATTTATTGCTGCATAATGAAATATAGGGAAGATCTTTGCTTGATATGATTAAAAATTACATGCGTTTCTACATCTAGTGATAGCTTTTGGAAATATTTTCAGGGAGCATCTATAAATTACGTCATGTTATTTTGAACCATAGAGGTATAATATATAACTAGAGTGCGCATCTCCCATTCGTCTGAATGGAAGCAGTTGAGGAAACTGACCGCCATATTGATTAAGTATAGCGGGGCAGCGGCGTGTATAGATTTTTCATTTTTTTCTTTACGAAATGGTCGAATTATCACTATTTTGATCGAAAATGGAAAAATTAGTCGAATGAAGTCATTTTGTTATGAAAATATTGAGTAAATTACTTTAAATTAGTAAAATACAATTAAAATGCTGAAGGTAAACAATGTATTTTTTTATAAAAAAATTATTGCAGATTTAATATGTATAGAGTGATAACATGTATAATATGGTTTGTATTTCTTTAATTTAAATTGATTAAAAAATATTCCCATATTGTCCTCATTTTATGGTTTTATGCTTATTTTCTTTAAACCATTGCAATATCAAACTATCTTACTTCTTATTGAATTATTGTGTATTTTTTCACACAATTACTTTGATTATATACATCCGTATATACAGTATTTTCATTTTTAACTTTTTTCAATAACATTTTTTCATTTAATAATTAATAATAATTATTAATAATTTTTTTCATTTTTGATTTTTTTATAATTTTTTTATAATAATTTTGTTATTTTTATCCCTATTGTTTTATCCAAAAACGTATGCATTATATTTACAGTCTGTATGCATATTTCGAAAGTTGCAGCACACCACGATTTCAAGTCACGAGCTGCCACTGCGTTGACATACAGTTGCCATTATATACAGCGTTGATATACAGTATAAAATGCAATGTCTGTCTTTCCGTTTGTTTCCCATAGGGTCCCACATTGTTTGACTATCGAGACCAAACTTAGTAGGAAAATTTCCCATGATCATGTAAGTACCACTATGTTGCCCGCAGTCATGGGAAAAATCGCCCCAAGCATTTCGGAAATAAATGCTTGGGGCTATCCAAAAACCATCCCGAAATGCTTCACCCTAAGCATTTCGGGATCGTTTTAAATAAATGTTTAAATCAGACTGTTGTTGACGTCGCAAATCGTGAGATCGGGATGACTTATTGATTTCACAAGCATGCTGTGTGGCGATGTAATAATGAATGACATCATAAAATGGTACAATGTATGGTGTTATTATGACGTAGGAGTTAGTAGCATCAAAAAAGTTCGTTTGTGCGACGTAATAATGGATGACTCCTAGACAGTCAGAAGCAAATATTCGATGTATGACGTAACAATGGATGGCATTACGAAAGTTCCGAAGTATGATGTCATTATCATCCATATTCATCATCTCAGGTTAAGTTTAGGGTTATAATTACAATCAAAGTTAAGATAAAGTTGGTAATCATTATGTCGAGTAATCCAGAAAACGAAGTTAACTCTTATCTCCTGAGCATGGCGGATTAGAAATTAACTTTTAGATTAACGCATATATTGATTGAGCGATTCTGTTAAAATGACTACAGGTAACCTTCGATTTACAAAGTCTCAAATTATGTAGTTTCAAAATTACGATATTTGTACCTTTATAAATTTCGTTTCTGTTACACACAGTTTATATGAATTTCTTCACGTTTCTAGAAATTTCTGTAAATAGAACAAAAGAGATCATCTAAGTGTGTCTCTCTCTACCATTGAAAAGTGAGTAGAGACTTTTGGAAATTGACCTGTAATTTTACATCAAATTACGAAGTTTTGAATTACGAACTATGGCGGAACCTAAC
>WUQG02429731.1:0-14448 GCA_011317285.2 Androctonus mauritanicus | reverse complement strand
AGTATAGTAGTCACTGACTGACTCATGCTTACAGGAATCATACTTCTTGATATAATTAATCACAGAAATTTAAAATAATTTTTGTTTTATATTGATATTAATTAAAATTATTGGAGCATATAAAATTATTCATTGAAAATAATTTTCAGCATAAATACCTGTAGAAGGAGCAGAAGTTTGAGTGAATCCTTGTGCCCCAACTGATGCTGAGTTTGATGCATTGTCACAATTAGATGCATTACCAAGTCCCATTGAGGTGGGAGGTATGGCAGAAATCTGACTTAATGGCTGTGCAGATGGAGTACTTGCTGTTGGTGGTGGCATTGGAGATGAATCTTGCATGCCTGCTGGTGGACCTGTTGCTCCAGCCATTGCTGTACCTGGTATAAATCCTTGTGCACCTGCTTGAGGTTGCATATTACTATAACTGCCACCATACATTTTTTGTTGCAAATGTTGTCTCAAATATACTGGAGATCTCATACTGGCAGAACTAGCAGCTGCTATTACTGCTGCTTGAGCTGCTGCTTGTGCAGCACCTGGTGGTCCTGCACTTCCCTTAGGATACTGAGCTGGTGGTGGCATCATATTATTCATTCCATAGCCTGCACTAGAAGGTGGTCCTGTGGTTCCATATTGAGAATTCATATAACTACTTGTTGCACCAGGACCAGCATTATAACCCTGTGTTCCAGTTACAGATGTTTGACCACTCATTCTACCTACTACAGAATATCCAGTAACATTTCCACCATAAGTATTATTCTGATTTGGTGAGCCATAATTCTGCATGCCAAGTGTTCCCTGAGTACAATGGTAGTTGCCTAAAAATAAAATTGAATTATTAACAATGATATTGAATTTAAAAATTTATTTTAATATTAAAAATTTATAAATTATATATCAATTTCATAAATACAACCACTATTTAATTATAACATTAATTATATTTTCTTAATATAAAATATGACAAATATCTGAAATTAATTGATACAACTACTATTACTAATATATGCTCTTTATAAGCATTTGTTTTTATAATTTATCATTGTCATTTAAAGATATTCCTGTATTTTTTCTACAGGAATATCTTTAAATGACTCCATGACTTAGTAATTGTACAACATAAAAACTGTCATTTTATTTAAATAAATTCTAAATTTATTATGTCATATGAAATTAAAGCATCAGATTAATAAGAAATAGCACTTTGTAAATAGGAAAAATAATTTACTTTCACACAAAACATTTTGACATTTAAATAACTTCTTCAGTTTTTTTCATAACTGCTTTAAATTTACCACCTATAAGTATTATAAACATTCTGTCTGTATAACACTTTAAATAATTCAGAATGATTAGTTTAACATAAACTATAAATTATAAAACGATAAACAACTTAAAGAAAACAGCTCTTAAGCAGGAAAATATTCATTTTAGATGATAAAAATTTATTTTAGGTAATCTTTCTGCAAGACATTTATCCTCTTCAGCTAATTTGAACAGATCCACAGAATCACAATACAATATATTTAAAAGATTTAAATAAACATAAACACTGGTCCTCTCATTTTAGGCACCTATTATTCTATCAATATTATATATTAAAATTTCCCTCTTCCTATAATTAAAATATTCAAAGACGTATATAATATAGAAGGAGATGGAAAAATAGCATAAAATATAAAAATAATACTGCAACAATAATTTCAGTAAATGTACAGATAGTTCTCACCTTTATAAGCTAATTCATTCCTGGAGTGAGCTTATTAAATAAGAATTCATAAATCAAGAATCAATTTTCCATCAATATAACATTAAAATCTAGAGTTCCATTCTCAATAAGAAAGTTTGATTGTAATAAAATTAAATAAAAGTGAGCAAAATCAATAATATATGATTTATCTATCTAAATAAATAAAAATGTATCCTTTAAAATCAAGCAAATTATAATAACTAAGAAATTATTTATGTGATATTAATGTTCATTATTTTTGATAAATAAACAGATGAATTAGATTTCATTAGATATCTTAAGCACAATCCAGGAATAGAAGTTATTTACATAATATGCTGATAAAATCAGAGGATGAACTACTACTGCTTCTCAGTCATCGTTTTGAATTCTCCAATTTCGAAGTAAATGATGAAGTTTCTGCTACAAAATCAATTGTACTGTATTTTGTAGTTATGTAAGTAGATTTAAATGTCTTTTTATGAATGTTTAGAATTTATTAATTGCAATTAATACTCATATTTTTGATATTTCATATTTAAAAAACTCTTAAATCTGGAAACTCGTAAACTGAGAACTATCTGCATTTAAACACATTTAAAGATATTAGAATCTACTGATATATTTCTAGAAAGAGCACTAATATCATTATTCATATGTCATTTCTGTGCATACATATCCATTTAATGTCAACTTCATACTCTACTACACATTTGTGCACAATATGATGTGTGCTATTTGTTTTTCTACTGTTTTATTATGCTTCTCTATTCTATTCAGTAAATCTCTTTTAGTACTTCATTCTTGTCCAAAGTTTTATTGTAAATAGAAATCTTGTATATATTTGGATTCTTTAAGACCAAAATTAGTTCTTTTTTTATTTAGGAATATATTAAAAATCATATTCTTTCTTTGAAATGCCAACTTCACTTTTGCTTTCTCTTCAATACATTTGCTTAGCTCACTTATTGTTATAGACATATTTACATTACTAAATTTGTAAATAGGTCTACTAGTAAGCTGAGCAAAAGTATAGATCATCATCATACTCTTTGTAAAAGTATACTGATCACCAGCACAGTGAATTCTATATTTTATTTTCAAAGTTCAAAGATGAGACAGCTCAATAATCACATTGTATAACTTTTGACCTGGAAAATAGGCAAAGAGTATGAAAACAGAAATATGATTAGAAATAAATGTATATGATATGTGAATAATCAAATAAACAGAATTGTGTGAATGGGATGTATAAATATAGATTGGATGTGCTGTATGTGATTGAGATATCTTAAAAGGCTGTGCATTTGAATATGTGAGGAATGGCACAATAAGAATATTGTCTAGTGGGGATAATAAATGGGTGAGAAGTACTATATATATATATATATATATGCTAATGAAGGACAGAAAGAAAAAGTGTATCAGATTACAAGTGATAGAATAAAGCTAGGACTATAGAAGGGTGTTTCTGATTGCTATGTATATTCCTATAGATGGTATGAATAAGAATGAGAAAGACAATTCTGGTATGAATGAATGAATGAATGAATTCTATGGCAATGCGCAACTGATTGTTGTAGGAGATTTAAAAAACAAGATTGGTGTAAAAGAATTGATTACAAAGTATTGTGAGAGGACAGGAATGAGGATCGGATGTGGTGTCTCTCTCCTCACCTCCGAATTTCAGTTTTTTTTTATTGTTATTATACTTTTTATTTTTGTTAAAGGGGAGAACGGAGAAAGGAATGCAGGGGAAGAAAGAGAGAGAGTGAGACATTGTGAGGTGACGCATGATAACATGAAGCCTGGCCTGTGGACTCTTGTCCCCAATTGAATTAAATCAAGACAAGTATAAACACAGGTGTTAGATGACAATTAATGTTACAAATGAGATCTTATGTCATTCTTTATGTGGGTGAAAGGTCAAATTTCAAGAGGTAGTATAAAAACTGTCGTGGGAGACTTTGTTGGGGTCAGATAGAAACTGTCAGAAATAGAACCAACATCGGATAAAAATCTGTCGTCGGCCAAAAACGATTGTTAGATTGTTAAACAGCGATTGAGGAAAAGTGTAAAATTCATCACTCATCTCCATTGAAAATCCAATAGAAATTTACATCGCTCATCTCCAAAAGTATCTATCATCTGCCTTCAATCAAGAACCTCATCATCGTCGTCAGTTGTCCGACCATCCTCTTTGTCTTCCGTTCTACTATCTTCTGTCCTGACAAGATACCGAAGTTCATCCTTCTTCTGTCACATCTTCACTGTGTGAACCAGAACTTTTATTTGGACTTTCATTTACCTCAGGTATTTCCTCTTTTGATTGTCGGGAACTCTGTTGTAAAGGACTCTCTTGTCAGTTTTATGTTTTAATAAATGGAAAGACTGTAGTCTCTGAGACTGTAAGACTGTAGTCTCTGAGTTATTGGAGTGTCGCCTCATTACATGTCCTTACCCGCAATGCACTGTGCAACCACGGTAAGGCCTTATGGCTGTCATCACTCGCCCGTCAATCTCAGGGACCTCACAACTGTAGTTATAGAGTGAATGAAAATGGATATGGCTGGCAAGAAATCAATTCAAAGAAAACTGTTTATATGAAACATTTTCTTCAAATATAAGTTTCAATCAGTATATTTGAAGAGTCACGAGAGAATTCAGAAAAGCATGACTGACATACTTCTTCATCCATCCATAAATATACAATAAAATCATGTTATAACAAGAGATTGAGAGGAAATTTCTTTTTGTTATAGATACCCAAAGAAATGAGAATTGCAAAACGATTTTGGAGGAAACAAATAGTATTTTGGAACTATATGAAAAATTTGAAAAAAAGAAGTGTTTATAATGTATTTGGTATGAAAAATAAGTTTGGCAGGATGTTGTGGATAAATCTAGAGTGGTGGTTGATAGATGGAGAAATTATTTATGAGCTTTTGCATATACTAAAGAGAAAGATGAGGATAAAAGAGATAAAATCAGAATATACACAATGAATGAATATGGGCATAAGAAGCAAATCAGTGTGGGAGAGATTGTTATGAAATGGATGTAGCACTTATGTAGGCTGTGGTGAAGAAACAGCTGGTTCCAAGTGACAAGGATAATTAGAGCCTTAGGCCAATCTATAAGAGAAAAAGAGTGAAAGATGAATGAAAGAATTATATGAGATCTCCAACTTAGATGATTTTGACTTATATGGTTTCAGTGATATACAGATGTGTAAGTCTTTTCACTTTTGTTAAAGTTCCATAAAATGCTAATGAAAAAATATAAATTGTTTATTGAAAAATTCAATAAACAATTTATATTTTTTTCAAAAATATCACTTACAGCTTTAAATTTTTCTTATCAATTTTTAAAGTAGGATCATAAATTTCATTTGGCTATTCCGTTTGCTAATACACCATTTATGTATATTGAATTTTAGCATTGTTGGACTTATGCAATTTTTGATTTACTCAACATTTTTTTTGGATGAATCAACCATATAAGTCAGGATCTACTGTATATTATAATATGTAAGTGTACAGAATGTGGTTGGGAAGATATTTAGCAGACTGTGATTAAGAGAATGAAGAAGAGTGATTGATCAGTATATATGGGGTGTCTAGTATGGCTTCATGAATAGAAGATAATGTATAGATATCAGATTTTTTTAATATGTATGATTGTACAACGTATTTTCTTAAGAAAAAATGTATTCTGAGCATTTATGGTTCTTCAGAAGGCATATGATCAAGTGAACAGAATTAACCTGTTAAAAATGCTGAGATATGGCATGAATTATCAGCTATTTGCAGAGTGATTAGAGAATGTATGCTAACAATTGAACAAATGTGAAAGTATAAAGACATGCAGTTTGCAATTCAGGAAGAGTGAGATAAGGTATATATCCCCATGACTATTTAATGTATAATAAATGATTATGTGAGTGAAGATGTTATGAGCAAGTTGACGGAAAATAGGTGATAAGATGTGTACCACTTGATGTATACTGATGACACTGTTCTTTTCTCTGAAAATAAAAAAAATCTGAGGATGCTTGTTGCACAATTGAATATGGTATGTAAGAATAAAAAAATGAAAATAATTATGGGAAAGCTGAAACTGCTTGTATTTAAAAGGAGCAAGGAGTATATCAGAAGATATAAGATGAATTGAATTGGATGAATCTCAAAAAGTAACAAGGAGAAATTTGTATACTTGGGAAATATATTTGAAAGAGAGCAAATGTGTATTGATAGCAAGCTAGTCAAAAGAGCAAATGCTGAACTGAAAGCAATATATGCACTTAGGAGATATGCTAGGAATGATAATCACATAAAGAATACTATGGTGGCTATGTATCAGTGCATGTTGATCCCAACATTGATGTAAGAAATGAATGTGGTATGAAAGCATAGAAAGCATTTGAGTGCAGTGGAGGTGAAATACTTGAAAGATATGGGATATGATGGATTATATTTCAAATGAAAAAGTATGAAAGGAATATAGAGGCAGTCCCTGAGTTACATAATTGAATCATTTCACAAAACTCTATATACATCAAAACATATGTATGTTGGAGCATATGTTATACCGTACTAGTATATCATAATGATGTAACACTAAAAATAGTTAGTATTAAAAAAATAAGCATGTAAGTCACATGGGAATGAAGTCATTTACCAACTTGGGGATCCAGATTCAATTCTGAATCCCACATTTCCAGTTTTTCTAGAGGTGCTGGGTTCAGACTGGTCATTATCTAAAAATAATCCTACATAAATAGAGATTTATGCATGTTGTATTTACGTAAGTTAGAGATTTCCTATATAGTAAAAAGAATTTTGATTGATGCATGTGTAAATCAACTTTGAGATAATTTGTCCATATGGAGGAATGAACAATTGAGGAAACAAATGCATATTTGACATGTGGATGGTAAATGTGAAAGAGAAAGATTAAGGAAAGAGGGAGAGAACAAGTGGATGAGTATCTGAGCATTATGGATTGAAGAATATAAATAAGAATCATATATGTATAGGGAAGAAAATGAATATAGAGGTAGCTAGTAGTACAACATGTAAAGATAAGAATCTGTAATGATGCCTAAACCATAATATACAAGAATTTTTTCATTCTTCATTTTCAAGGACTGCCCATTTTTCCAGAAGAATATGGGTATGATGATGACAACAAAGCATAAGATAATTAAAAATCTATAAGGCAGGAGATAATATTGCTTGATTATAAATGGCTGAAAACGACTGTTTTTAGAAAACATTTTCAACTGCATAGAGTTTTGTATTATTAGAAATTATTTTCTTTAATTAGACATATAGTAATTATTGTAATACAGCAGTAAATTTGTACAATTTGTAATTTGCATCATGCTATGAGTTATTATGATATATAATAACTTTTTATCAAAAATAACAAATTATTATTATAGTAGTATCATAACCACTGTTATATAAAATATTAGGTAACCAAATAAATGTTAAATAGAAGGCTGTTTGGGAAAACTTTATCATCAGTAAAGAGAAAAATAAAATATATAAATACTAAATAGAATACACAGCAAAAAATGAATAGAATTGTAGTAAATTTGAAATTTTTTAAACACATCATTTATGTCAAAGAGTGTAGAATTATTTAGATTGAAGATAAATAAGTGGAAAACATTATAATAATAAAATATGAATTTCTTGATAATAAGCTCTACTTATAAAGCAGCTATAATTTGTATTGAAAAATCTTGTTTATAAACCTTTACTATAATTTTACAATTAGTAAAAATTTCATAGTTGAATAAGGCATGTTTTATTTAATGTTGAAGAATATATAAAGGTTGCCAATGACATTAAAGATATTATATGGATATGTTTCTCATAGAATGGTTCCAAATTTTAAAAATGTTTAATAAATATTTATTTAAAATTTAATTTTTGTTTTGTTTATTCTAAATGTGAAATGTATTCTTCAAAATTTCATTATAAAATATAATGTTTTAAAAGAATTTAGATTGTACTAATCAACATATCAACATGCAAGAATTTCCTAAGTAGCAATATCAGCTTTATTATTAAATGGCAGTTTTTCATTTAATTTATATATAATTATATTAAGTTCTCTTTATTTATGATGAAATATTCAGTAGCATCATTATATCATAGATTTTTGATAATGTTCATATGAATTATTATGATTGCTTTTTTTTTGCAATGAATATTTATAGGAATGATAAACAATCACATTTATTGAATTTTATTTGGAATATTTTTTTCTTTCTAGTTTTCATGTGCTTTCCAATCAAATAAATTAAATGAAAGGGATATTCTAAAGCTTACTAGAGACTACCCATACTATAATATAAAACAAAACAAGCTTAAACAATCCTAACTCTACTTAAAGGTTATTTAAAAAAGCACTTTTCAGATAAATATTCATCATTAGTAAGCCATTACACAACAATCAAATAAAGGAATAGAACAAATATAAATTTAAAATTCAAATAACAGAATAAACAAATCTTATACATAAAAAATATGACTTTTACAAGTAATAACAACAATAATAATTATAACTTAAATAATATATATAAAATTAAAATGTTACATTAATATGTTTCTTTGATTGTTTTAATTAGATTTCTCTCAGGCAGTAGGCAAAATGCTAGCGTCCCTTAAACTAATAGTTCTGTTAACTGAAACATTTATGAGCACAATTTATCTTTGACTCATAAATGCCCTCTTTCTCTTTTTTATCTGTATGGTCGATGATTTAAGTATCATCCAAGAAAATAGTAATAATCATCATCATATATTGCTTTATTAAGAGCAGCAAAATTTTAGCAAAATGAATATCCCTTTTATGGTCATCATTCTGTTTTCCCAATTGTCTAATGCATTAATATAGTATTTTATATTTTAATTGTATATATATCATTTAAATTATTATTATTATTTTGTTATTATTACTTGTAAAAATCATATATTTTATAAATAAACTTTACTTATTCTTTATTTGAATTTAAAATTTATATTTGTTCTGTTTCTGTATTCAATTGTTTTCTAAAGGCTTACTAATGATGGCTATTTATCCAAAACAGCTTTTTAAATAAACTTTTAAGTACAATTAGGATTATTTAAGTTTTTTTGTATCAGTCATGGTTATAATAACATGTAACCAAGGTGTTTATACACACCTTGGTTATATATTATCATATCATGACTAGTAAGAAAACAGGTTTTCAAGAATGGGGAGTGGTTATTTGAGTACAGATCATTTTAAAAACATATAAAGTATGAGATCAAAATTGAACCTATATTTCATCCTTCCATATGTTTTTAAAGAGATTTGGGCCTATAATGATATTACTAAATGGCCATGCCAATTAGTAATAACTAATTGGAAAGCACATAAAAATTAGAAAGAAAGAAAATATTCCAAATAAAATTCAACAAGCATCATTGTTTAACAATTTCATAACATATTCTTTGCAAGAAAACAGCAATCATGGCAATTCTTATGTTTCATCATAATTAAAATAAATAAAAAACAAATTCAATAAAAACTTGCTAATGTTCATAAAAAAACTGACATTATTATTTAGCAGATTCTTTCAAAGTATCTTTCTTGCAGCAATTATAATTATCTACAAAATATTTTATTCAGAACATAAGACATGAACCTTCTAATAATGCATAAGATTTTAATTTCAATATGGACTTGGTCATTTTTTCTTATTTTATATAAAAATGATATAAGAAATTAAGAAACTAATTAAGGCATACTTTTATAAAAAAGAATATTTTAATATAAGTAGTCCTTGACTTACATCATCATTGTCTTATGACCATTCATACTTATGACAGTGATGTAATTAAGGGACTGTAAGAGTAAAATTTAAATAAAAATGGCTAAAATATTGATTTCTTGAAAAGTTGATATTTTTTAATTTTTATCTCTTTTACTATCGAATAATGTTTGTAATTTTTTGATAAAAGCATAATTAAACTTTAAATTGCTTTTTCTCAAAATGAAAGTTTCAAATATTTTGAAAAATTCTCCAAGTGAAGAAATCAAATATTCAAAAACTATTTGACATAGAAACATGAAATTTGGCAGATATTTATGATAATTCAATAGGAATAAGATAAGATAATTTTAAACCTTTTTAAATTAATATAAATTAGATTTATCAATTTTATAACAAAAAAGTAGAAAATTTATGAATGTATGAAAGTTGAACAATATGATTTTTTTAAGTATTAATCCTATGTGAATGAAATTTATTTTATCTTGTTTTGATATCATTTCCAAAAGCAGAAAGTATAATTGCAACATCCTAATATTTATATTTTTTACAAATTTGATTTCCTAATAAAATATTAAAAAAATTAATTATAGAAATTTTTTTACTGAATATATGAGAAAATTTTAACTGTAAAAACATTAAATATAGTATATTCTTTTTCATATATATAAATTTTATAACATTAACTTTAAAATTAAAAAAAATAAATAATTGCTCTTATGGTCCTTAATAAATTCAGTGATTAGTCAATGCAATTCACATATACAATCATTTCTTGCCTTATGTCATTAATTTTTTCCAAGACTTGTTACTTAAGTTGAATAAACTTGAAAAATTACATAGAACCCCCTATAAACTCCTATAAATAATGCTGTAATGTTGCTAATAATATTTTTAAACTTTTAAATAATTTTATAAATTATTTTGCATATTTTAACATTCATTTTTATGTAGTTTTGCACTTTTTATTGGCTTTAGGTAATTTTTAAAATTTTTATGAATTTTAATATGTTCATTGATTGATGTAAAGTTGCATAAACTGACATTAAGGTTGGATCTCACAGGCATAAAATGTGCATCAATACACTAATGTAAATGTGCCGTGCACAAAATGTTGTGAATATTGATATTCAAACCAAAAGTGTATGATGTGACATAAATAAACAACATCATTTAGCTATTAGCCAATTACTGTGATATCATTTTAAGTCTAAATTTCATCAAAGATACGCTGCCAAAAATTATAGATTCTAAAAATTACAGCACTACGGCAGGAACCTTCCTGCCGTTGTGCTGTAATTTTTAGAATCATTTGAAGTTAGCTGATTCAACATAGATAGGAAACTCAAGAATTGTTTTATTTATAAATGGCTTCATTCATAAATTTATTGAATGTCATGGTTTTGCAGTTGCAAAATCTAAAAGAACTGTATGGATGCATAACATATATTGTCTCAGAGAACAATAACACAGTTTCAATAACCAGCTCAAACCTTGATTGGATGAATGATCAATGTACTTTTGCATATGGCATAGAAAGTCAACTTCAGCATAAAGATGCAAGTGTCTAGCCATATAGCAGAAGTGGCATCATCAGTATCAATAAACTGGCATGTTTACATTGCATTTTACACGTCTAAGACTTAGTTTTTAATAGACTTTTATTTTTTCCTATTGTTATTAAAAAAACTGATGTAAAGTCAAAAATGATGGAAATTAAAATGACTTAAACTGAGGTATGACTGTATATAAGTCCATGTACAATGGTCTAATATATAGAAAGCATCCTTTTTATGTCTGGTTCTTTATATTACTATGTTTATTAAGTTTATTACAATAAAGTAGAATGTAATAATAAATCTTGCTAATGGATAATCCAAAAAATTTGGGTATTTTTGACTTTTGATTGCTTTGATTTACAATCTCAGTGTTCAAACAGAACTCTAAGTCAAGAACTGTTTGTATTAAATAATTTAACAAAAATTATTTAAATAAAAAAATTTATATTTTAATTTTTACTTTTACAGAATTTGTTTTAATAAATAACATAACAGGTCCTCAACATATGCAGTTAACTTATCCAAAAAATTTTTGTATAAATCAAAAACTGCACAAGTCCAATAATGCTTAAATTTAATATATATAAACAAGCACATTAGCAAATCAAATGGTCAAATAATATTTATCTTCATACTTTAAGAATGGATAAGGAAATTTAAAGCCATAAGTGATATTTTTGCAAAAAAGTAAATTGTTTAATAAATTTTTCATTGGAGTTTTCTGGAAATTCAGCAAAAATGAAAAGATGTAAGCTTATATATCTCTGAAATTGTATAAGTCAAAAACTGAATAAGTAGAGGACCTACTATATTTTGATGTTTTTCTGGTAGAGAATAAGTTTATTAATTAGATTTACTGTCTGATTATTTTACAAATGTGTAGACATCCATTGCATGAGTTGAAGTCCATGTGAAACAGTCTGATATACTGACAGTGTCAATTTTGTATGTAGTTTTTTTTGCTTGTATTTGTTAAGTTTAATATAATGATGTATTGTGCTAAAATGTATTATGATAGTGGACAATAAATACAGATAGACCTTGACTTACAACCACTCATACATATGATAATGATGTAATCAGTAAATTTTGTAACTGGTCAGTGCAATTTTATGGGTTCAAGTTGATTGATCCAAAATCTATTATATGGAAAGCATCCTTTTTTGTATCTAGTTTTTATAGTTTTATGTTATTTATGTTTATTAAGATAATATATAGTGTCCTAGTAAATATTAGTAATGAGAAATCCATAAATTTTAGGTATTTCCAACTTATGATGGCAGGGTTTGAAACCTTGTAAGTTGAGAACTACTTATACTAAATTCTCTATTTCTAGAATATATAACAACAACTCAAATAAATAGTTATTCTTTTTTCTTTATTTTATTTCATTCTTTTAATTTTTAAACCATTCATTTAGCAGGACATACTATTGTATGCTGCATTTAGAATAATCTGATTTGCTAACAAATCTTTTCAAATTTGAAAATCACTGAAAGTTAATTGTTTTTTATGTATTGTTCCTACATTTTAATTTGACTTCATTTGGTCTAATCAATTAGAAAATGTTTACCCATTTCTTGCACTAGATTCACAGGAATTTTTTGTATGACTTTATGGTAGAGTTTAAAAAAATGTTATATATTTTTCCTACAGGTAGTATTGACCCCCCAAACAAGAAAAAAAATATATAATGAACATAGGTCCTAAGATAAATATATGTTGAAATATGGGCCAGTCTTCATCATCACTATAGGACCACAGTGATCAAACTGCGGCTCTTTAGTGCATTCAATGTGACTCCATACCATAAAAATCAACAGTTAATATGGAGTAAATTATTTACCTATTTAATTAAAAGAAAAATATATTTATAATTTGTTCATTCATTGTAAAAAGTAGTATGCATCAATATGAAATAAATGCATGTGAAATATATAATAAATAATTTTTTAAACTATTATTAAGATTACCTGAAAACACTGATGTGACTTTCATTGATCCAGAAAAAAATTGATTGCAGCTCTCAAGCATTTGAGATTGTCTTATGTGGCACACAGTGACATGAAGTTTTGCACTCCTGCTATAGCAGATGTTCTATATGGTCCCCAACTGACACATTCTCCAGTCCTACATTTCAGAGAATCATGCACTTTTGCAATCACATCTGGCTGCTGTCAAATTTGCTGATATAGTGTGAATACATGTTCCTGCAGTGTTTAGATGTCATCAATGAGTGTTAAGTATACCAAGATCATTGAATGTCCCCATAGTCAAAAATTTAAGAGATTAAGATCAGGAGATTGATCAGTCCGAATTACTGGACCTTCTCTGAGGTATAATAGGAAGATAAACCCAAATTGTATACAACCAATACAAAAACAAAACAAATTCAGAACCAAATCAAGTACAATAAGCAAGCATCACTTTTATTTCGTATAACGTTTTCGGACTTTCGTTTCAGTCCCTCGTCAGTACACCATACAGAATTAACTCTGTTATACCATGGTGTACTGACGAGGGACTGAAACGAAAGTCCGAAACATTATACAAAATAAAAGTGATGCTTGCTTACTGTGATTGATTTGGTTCTGAATTTGAGATAAAAGTAAGCAGATTGAAGAAATTTCTAAAAACAAAACAGATGTCAAGATGATAATATCTTCAAATATAACTTATTATATTTGAAGATATTAATTATAAACCCAATGTTTATTAAACTTTTTGCTTTGTTTTAATAAATACTACCTGTTGTGAAAATAAGTAATCCTTTTTTTAAATACTTGTATATAAAATCTAATTCCGTATAAGAATATCCTTTATCTTTAAATTTTTATTCTAATTATTTTAAAAATGGAACATTTGAAATTCAACATAAAAACAAAGAACCAATAAATTAATTTACATTTTGTCCAGTATAGATACTGAAGTGAAACTTCTTTAATAATAATTGATATGTTCAGAATCAGTAGAGTGAAGTTATTTGCATATAAGATTTCCTTTCTGATCATTAAAACCTCTGACTATGCAAAGCAATACCTTTAATGAGGAAGAGCTGCCCCAAAAACAGTAAGCTTAAATATTGAAAGTTTGAAACTATAATAAATTTGCAACACTCTTGAGCAGGTTATTTGCAAGAGATACTGCAAACTGAAGATAACTCTTAAATTTTGAATAATAATAATGTCCCAATTATCCCAGAAAATGTGCATCATGAGAGCTAGATAATCAAAAACTCACGTAACACAGGTTTGGTAAATTATTATAGATAACCCTCAGATAACATGGTAGATAGGTTCCTAAAAAATGCTGTGTTATGTGAAACTGTGTTATGTGAGACC
>WUQG02429720.1:0-14449 GCA_011317285.2 Androctonus mauritanicus | reverse complement strand
TTTTGTTCTCTGATGTTTTATTAATGTCTATTAATCCGTAGATGTGGAAAGACTTCGACGTCACCACATATATATATATCTAAATCTAATTTTTCATATAGTTTAAAAACTATTCTGTTATATTCTCTTATATTCAATTATAATATTTTTCTATAGTGCCTGTAAAAATGAATTGAATGCCAGAAATATGAGAATCGATGACTACTCTCGTTTTATATTGTTTTCCAGTCGAAGATTACTAAGCAGTGTAGTTATTTCAGAACTTATCACCCATCAATAGCTTATTATAGGAGGTTCAGCCGTCAAGTGACTGAAGAGATCAATACAAGGTGGTCTTAAAATCTTTGTAGGCGCTAGGCACTTTTGCATTCATATATAGCTTATATTTCTTACTTTCAAGTTATAAAATTTTTTATAGAGTCTCAAATATTATTGTAATCTCTTGAAAAGTTCGTAAGCGACGATGCCTATAATGAGAGGAGTGTCCTATCGCTTATTAACCGGAAAGCGACATAGAACGAGAAATAACAAAACAAGTTAAGATAGACCGGATTATCCACTAGGCAAAATAAGCCTCCCTGATAATAGGAGGCCTCAAGACCAGGTTAAAATTATTGAACAATTTCATAATTTATTTAAAACTTTTTTGTGCCTACGGAAACCAAAGAATCTTAATCCTGTTCTTTATTAAAAGGTAAGCAAACCAGGTGATAAGTGAATGCATTATTATACAGAGTCTAGCCGACAATATTAGAAAGATTTCTATAGCTGATAAATTCAAATTTCTCAAAGAATTTTATGGTACGAAAAGAAATTTTTCCATATTATTCAAAACAAATAAGGTTCCTATTAATTAGCTTATCTCAATTCCATAGTGGAAGAGCTAGTATTTCCTCAGCCCTATTTTAAAACATGAATTTCTCGAAACGTAGGCTGAATATGTCGAATACAGTACTAGATTTTATCTAGAGGAATGGATTCAAATCCGAGACCTACACTAAATTTTCCAGGAGTAAGCTACGATTATTTTCTTGTGTGATTTAACGTCTCTTGCCATCCAGCAGATATTAAGAAGTGAGGCATTCTAGTACCCACCACGGACCACCGATGTCTATGTTATGATCTATGTCAGGCGGAAGATGAGGTTCTACAGATAGGTTCGGATCCTTCCTGAAAACTTTGGAGGTATAGGACCCAGAAATTGAACTTGGTCAAGAGTGGAGACATAGAACATTTCCATTGCGGCTATCTGGACGACAGAGGCTTTTTCTTTGTCAACAGATGACGCCAGTTTTCACTCAGTAAAGTTACTAAGTGGCTGGGCGAAACAAGTCCTTCCACAGGCCTGCTGATGAGTTAGCCGGATTATGGAGGCAGGGATCGACGCGTCGGACCCGGCCTATGATATATATTTCCAAGGGATGGGACTGGAAATTCGAACTCGGGTCCTCCAGTGTGGAAAGCCGAAGCGTTTCCACGCGGCCAATCCGATCGACGGCCGACAGAAGTTGGGATTGACTAATTGGCATAAATGGCGGGGAAGGCCGGATTGTTCAAGTGGAAACGCTTCAGCTTTCCATTCTGAAGGACCTTGATTCGGGTATCGGTTCATTCACTCTTAGAAAAATTTATCATGAAGTCCGAGACCAGCCTATCAATTCCCCTCCTTCATAATCCGGCTGGCTCTTCCGCAGCGCTGTGGAAGTTTATTTCGTCTCGTCACTTAATACCAAGGAGGTTGCTTACTGAATGGAAAGTGGCGTCATCTGTTGATCAAGTAAGAAAAAGGGTGGAGCATATCGTCGTTTGTCTGAATGTCATTTTTCAGATCCCAGTTATCAAAATTCTATTTGCGTAATTCCCAGCTGCCCGAATTTTATTTCCTGATTCTAACTTGTTTCATTCAATAACGGATTTAAGGAAGATATCCCGATCGTTAAACTAGTTAAGATAATTAGATTAAACCGCCACAGCCTATGTATTTTTATCGTATATGGTTTACTTTCTATCAGGTGGGCACCAAGTAATGGGGCATTTCTATGCCTGCGATGATCGCCCACGTCCCTGATGGATCAGTCGTCAGATGGAGGATGAGATTCAATGAGCTGGGCCCGGACTCTTACTGGAAAAATTGGAGATGTGAGACGAGGGAATTGAATCACAATCCTCCAGGATGAAAACACAGCATGCTACCACCTCGGCCATTTGACCAACAAAAGCCAAATCGCTCATGAGATATATTTTATCTGGCAGCGGCCAATTTTAGAGTCACTACAGGATGGCTAACGTCATATTTGAGTCAACCGGAAAGTTGAAGCTCTTGGGTTGAAGGATAGGATTCAATAGGCCTGGCCCAGACTTTTCCTGAAAAATTGTGAAACCCGGAATTGAATCTGACAAGATGATAAGTGAAGGTTTTATCACGTGATCATCCAGCGACTCTGGCTGACGAAAAAATAAGGACCTGTATATGCACCAGAAATTTTCTCCACTAGATAGGTCTGAGAAAAATTTAGTAAATAAAAAGGGAAAAAACATCGAAATTTTGACAACAGTTTGGAAATTTTTAAATATATAGTAAGTTATTCATTTCAATGTTTCATAAAAGCAATATTTTGGTTTTCATAAAAACAACCAATCTATCTAAATAGAGAATTTTAAAGTTTAACAGACAAGTTCTTATAAGTAAAAATAATAATTATTTCATTTTGTAAAATCTTACATAGTTTGGATTGTATATTTGTTTGTGCTAGGTAATCTGTTAAACGATCATATAAACGATAAAAGTTTACGATCATAAAAAGAGAAAAGTTTTCCATACTTGGAAAACTTTTTCTGTTGTTTCGACTTAAATAATTGGGCTATTCGTTGATTTTTTTAGAAAAAATATCCTAAACAAGAGAAAAATTTATCGATTGACAAAATTTAACAATAAATAATGCTAGGGATCAAAATACTTCTGTCTGGAAAGTTGGTTTTTTGGCGTCCTAACTTAAATAAGCATTGTTTAAAAATTTATAAAAACATGTGATTTATTTTCCAATATTAATATAGGTTGGCTGAATGACCCATGTAGTAATGTCTTGAGTAGAGTGTACGCTTATCATCTTGGAGTATCCCGATTCAAATCCGGGTCCCACATCCCTAATTTTTCAAGAAGGGTGGACTCGACCTACCTAGCCTGTTGAATCCCATCTTCAATCATTCGGACCCCCATCATGGCTGTCAGTCAGTCTGTAGTGGACTCTTAAAAGTCGCCGCCGCTAGATACAGAATATTCCGAGTACGATAAATAGTGGTCGCCCTTAGAAATTTTAAGTTATATATTTGTTAAATTATATTTAGATGCTTATATGTCGTCAGCCCGCGTGGAAACGCTTCGGCTTTCCACTCTGGAGGACCCGGATTCGAGTCTCGGGCCCCACCCCTTGAAAATACTGTATTTATCATAGGATCTGGCCTGGCCTCGATCTGCGTCCTCCACAATCCGGCTGACCCCTTCGCAGAGGTGGGTAGCTTGTGGAAGGATTTGTTTCGCCCTGTCACTTAATATTCTATTGGAATGGAAAGTGGCGTTATCTGTTGACCAAAAAAATGCTTATACTGTATGTCAATCGAATAACCGCTTCATTAAGCGTTTTGAAAAATCCAAGTTCAATTTCCAGATTCCATATAGCCAGAATTTTTCCAGAGGAGTCCAAGCCAGACTTTTTCAACCCCATCTTACTCCTGATTCCACCACCGTTGATCGTCCATCATCGTGAACGCCCTTGGTAGGCATTAGGAAATCCGCCGCTTAGTAAATCTCCGTTGAAAAACAGTATAAAACAACACAGAAAAGAACGCTTGAAATATAATTTTGACGAAATATTAAAATTTCATATTATAATGATATTGAGAAATCGTTTAGAATACTAATATGCTTAGATGACTTTTCATAGAAATAATTGACTTAATTCGTGACAGTCAAGTTAGATTGCAGTATCAAATTCTCATCAGATGCACTCAACATCCTCCTCCATTTGTTGGCTTATGAAATCTAGATTTTTTAATTTTGTAAAAATATTGAATATTAGAGACATATAATCAGCCTTAACAAAGTCCATAATGAGAAATCCGTAGATGTACAGTACATTCCAAAACATTTTTAATAGTTTCTACCATGGTTTCTACTGACACGAATAATCTTCTACCCTCTTTTCGTGCTAAAAATCAACTTTTTCCATAGAATATATTGCGTACATCTATATTTATATGTCAGAAAACGATAAATTAAATGTTGATAAAAATAAAGGAAGTATAACTATGAATTACAATTTCATTGAAACTTGCTAGAGAATAATTTTTAAGAAAATGTAAATGTATATTATGATTGAATCCATTCCCTAAATTAATGACATCATCATCATAAAAAACTTGTACTAATTCCTACTTGCTTCTTTCTCATTTCTTTGGGCTATTTATTTAGTATTACCTATTTAACATAGTATAATTTTTTTTTAATATTTAGCAGTTTTTGGCAATTCGTTTTATGATATTTTGTATTGAGATTTTAGCATATAACACTTCTAAATAAATATTAGCAGCATAATTTTTAATTTAAAATTTATTTTTAGCTTATTTTCAGAGGAAAAGTGATGTTTATTATAAGGTCACCATATTGTATGTCTGTGTTCCCACCCCGATCTCACTAACGAATTAATGAACAGATTTTAATTAATGAAATTTGGCAGTAATGTTCTATCATTAAAAACCTCAATGTAGATTCATTTAAAATCCTTTACGCAGCAATTCCCAATCTATTTTGTTTCTGAACTCTTATCAATAAAAATTTTATGAGATGAACCCCATAACAATGCTTCAGTTTTAGTTATGGAGCATCGCTGAAAGTTGAAAAACTTTTATAATATTCTCTAAGAAAGGAATTCATCAATATGCACTGATAATTATATTTAAGAATTAAAAAAATTACGAAAAAACATTATTATTCATGTATTATATATAAATGAAGCGTTTCTCATTCTTTTGAAAAACTATACTTTCAAAAAAAAAAAAAAAACATCAGATTATTAATTGCGTTAGTTTCATTGATAATATTGACTTAATTTAAGAGTGAATTCGAGAAATAATATACATTTACAATTTCTTAAAAATTATTCTCTAGCAAGTTCTCTATCTTTAATCATTTAAAAATGGTGGATGTTAAAATTTTAAAGATTTCCCAACCTTTGTACTATTTGATTGAATTTTATAAAATTTAGCAGGGTTATCAGGATATTAATAATAATTTTGGAGTGAGTTTAATCAATCCTGTTAGCTTTATCCCATTTAAAAAAGGTGGGCGTTTTAATATTCTCAAGTTTATAACTATGAAACTATTAATAAATTTTATGACATTCAACATATAAATTATGCCACTGAAGATATCAAAATATCTTTAATCATTCCAAAATAAAGGACACATTTGGAAAGTAACAATTAATTCATTGGGAACGCTTGTATTTAAACACTGTGTATTGTATTTTGTATTTGAAATCAACATTGTTAAAACACAAACTGAAATTTGGTTAATTTATTTAAGTTTACTAAAACTCTATTACACTCTTAATTTACAAACAAGTCATATACAGTATATCAAATTATTAATTTTATATTCAGGATAAACTCCTAATGAACTATTATTTTAAAAATGGCAAAATTATATACATTATCATCATATATAAAACACTAACAATTAAAATACCTTAAATTTTAATTTACAATTAAAATAAATTTTAATTATGTACACTAAATTTAAATTCTATTGATACATTGTGCATACAAAGGACAAATTTCATCTGGTTTCACATTTACTTTTAGTTTTTTATTAATATTTTGAGACCATTTGTTTTTATTTAACAAAATTGCTTTTATATATTGTATAAATTTTAAATTTAAAAAAGAAAAAAGAAATCATATAAAACTTCCAAATCAAAAATACTAATTAGGAGCTTTTAATATATTTCAATATGTTTAAAATATCTATAAATTATATACAAGTTTTTCTAATCTTAAAATTAGAAAAACTTTAAAATTAAAAATAATTTTAATTTTGAAATACAAAAATCACAGCAAAATGACAAGCTTTTAACAACAAAAATAATTATTAAATAAATATGTAATAATTTTATTTCACAACCAAATGATTTATTGGATATTATTATTATTATTATTATTATTTTTAACTACTGCAATTAGTTTCAAATTATTTATTTAGCTATCAGTAGTTTCCTTTAAACACTATTTATAGATGTTATTGGTATAAACAATTTACCATAAAATGCATTCTTTGTCTTTATGTTAATAAATATTTTATTAAAAAATTTAGAAAAATATTTATATGCAATAAGATGCAAATAAAAATAAATCAGAATGTAGTATAATATATCAACAATAGTGCTCTTAGAATTAAAATCATGTTAAACATTCACTTTCAGAAGATGAAGCTATAATTAATCAAAATTCAATTTTTATATGCAAATAAATTAGAGGTGAAATATGGATATTATAAAATTGTAACTTTAATTCATTCATTAAATTATAAAAGAAATATTTATAATTGTTTAAATAATATCATAGTAAATATAATAGTTTCATTTTTTAAATTATTTTATAAAATAATTAATTGTACTATATTAAGGAAGTATCTATTGCAAAAATTTTTACAAAAACTTTTGGATTATGACATTTTTAAAAAGTAAACAAAAATTATTAATCATAAAAGAAATTTAATGCTTTTAAAAAATAATCTTAATGGTCCATGAAGAAAACATATCATAGAAAAAAGAGAAAATTTATATTAACATTTTCAGTTTGTAATGCAAAAAAATTAACAGAATATCAAATTTAATAGATTTATATCCATTCATGTAGATTTTAATTTAATAGATAATGTAAGCCAGTTATTTGAACAATAATTAAATTTTCATATAATATCATCATGAAATTTTAATAGTTATAAAATTTTTAAAATAGTCACAATTGAAATAAATAAAACATATATGAGATTTTAGATTATAAAATGAAGTTTTTAAAATTCAATAAAATTTTCTTTGTTATTTTATACTACTTCCATCTTTGTAGGATAATAAATAATGGAAATTGAAATTAAATAATTTTAACATATTCATTAAAACTTATTTTATTAATAGTTAATATCAGTCAATAGCATAATAAATTTGAACAAACTTATCCTATTTTTAGAAACATATATTTTAAAGCATCAAATCTGCATAGCTTTTATTATTTTATCTTAAAATTAATTTAACAAAAAAAAAAAATTCTTTTTTTCTTGGTTATAAATGATTAATAGAAATACATTGTATTGCAATAACCAGATTTTTTTCAATCATCTTTTCAGTTCAATAATAAACAGCTGACACAATATTTTATATAAAGAATTACTTAATATATTTCTATTGCCATTTTAGCATAATCTGATGACAGTAAAATATTATATTATGATTCAAAAGCTTTTATAAGTTGTTTTAAAAAAGTTGATAAATTCTAAAGTTTCATCACACTTGAAAACTACCACATTTAAATGTGATAACTCTGTATTAATCATTAATTTAAATTGTAAGAAATATGTAGTAAGAAATATGATTTTAAAATATTCATATTAGTAAGTGAATATTTTAAAATCAGTGTTTTTGAAATTTCTCTTCTAGTAGAACTTGACTTTTTTTTTTAATTAAAGCAATAAAATTATGTATCCTCTTTGTAATCATTACTTATTTAAGAAATTTAATAAATAAAATACATTTTAAAAATACATTCTTTCAGAAAAAATGACAATATATAAAATTTTAGTATGATTTATATTATGAAAATGTAATCTAACAAGAAAAGTTTGTATTACAAAAAAGTTTTTGAATAAATTATTACAGCTATTAAAAAACTTTTTAAAAATTCTACAACTATTAACTTTTTTATGAAATAAATTTTTAAATTTGAATTTTGTTTTTCATTGATATTGTGAAGGAATTCTTTTTATCATCCAAAATCTGAATATACTTAATTGTTTCATAGAATACAGTTCAAAAATAAAGAAGATTACTGCTTAAACTTAATATTGAAAAAAATAACATTTTAGATAAAAATTATTTAGACAAAAATTATTTAGACTATTTTTTGAGCTAGTTACTGTCTTATAGAATATGATTTTTCTATGTTTAAAGATTCATTTAAATTTTTATAATTTTTTACTTATTAGGTAGTATAATTTTTTAAAATTGTATGAAAAAATTATTTTTTATTTAAAAATGTTTCATATTATAAAAATTATTTTATATAAATAAAATTTGCCAATTTTATCTCTATATTAATTTAACTGGAAAAAGCCAAATTATATTTTTAATCATAGTGTTGATTTTTATAAATATTGTACCTACTTTAATATAGCAAAAATATATACTGATTGAACGAGAATTAATGAATTAAAATCTTAATATTTGTGACTCCATTTATTCCATAAATAAGGTTCAAAACAATATTCAAGAAAAACATCAGAATTATCTTTAAATAAAAATCAATCTTGTAATTTTTTAAATATTTATTAACTGATTGAATTTTATTCTTTACATTAATATTGTAGTACTTCGTTGATTGTTTTAAATAAGTAACATCCATAAATATTGAAGTTTACTTTTATTTGAAATTTTTGTTTGCTGTTATTGAATCTTTTAAAATTTCATTATATCAAATTTTCATTTATAATTATGAAGTTAAAGAATATAATACAGTAAACATTATATTAATAAAAAAACATTTATTATGAGATAAATTAAAATATAAGTATGAATTCATCAAAGTTTTAATTAGGTCAGAATCAGAATTGGCATACAGTATAAAATTTATTGAAGATAATATAAAAATATAAAGTATGAGATGATAATATTTTATAAAATTATATATTGTTATGGAAAAGATCACACTAAAATCAATATATAAATATACTGTGTATATAAATATAACCAGTATATATTTTAGAATAGTACAGAAAGCTCCTGTTTTTATATATTCACAAATCTGAAATGCCAAGAGTTGTTTATCTCTCTGAAATATAAAATGAGTGAGAGACAATTATAATAGGAATAAAATTATTTTTGACTTGGAAAAATTGATTTATCTGATAAAAGGAATGTTTATTGTTTATAATATTTTTATTAATGATCATTTTAAATTTAATTTAAATGATTGTTTTATCTTTTAAATAAAAATATAAATAATACAGAAAATTGTTATAAAATAAAGAACTTGAATGCTTTTTATTTCTCATTATTTAGTTTTCTTCATTAAATCAATCAAGAAAAATATATTTTAAAAAGTTAAGATTAATTATTAAATTCATTAAAATTTCTTTACATTAGAAATTCATAAAAATATGAATTAAAATAACAAATAAAGCCTAGAAATTAAAACTTATTAAATATTCATAATAATAAATTTCATAAAGTTTTAATTTTTAGGCTTCTAATTCATTAACATTTAAAAAATAAAATTTAAATTTATATAGCAATGAGAAATTTTAGCAAATGAATAAATATTGGAATAAAAATTTATAAAATTCTCAATCTAAATATTTTTCAACAATTAACATTTTAAATTATTAATAATAGATTAATTAGAAACAATATAATATTATTACAATGAATAAATAAATACTGTATTCTTTCCTCTAACAGATAATCAGCTTTTCCAAGGCCTGATCCTAGATATGTACAATTGTTTGGACCAGATTAGCATTTTTTTTCATTCTATAGCAAATCTAGTAATACAAGATAGACAAGATAAATATTTGGCACCCTTTAAAAGAATGTGCCCAAAACTGCTTTTCTCCATTCCAAACTCAACAGTATAGAATGTAGTTTTCTCCAACGAACTTTTGAGATATCCTATATATACACTACATAATTCTTCATCTCAATTACTTTTAAAAATATGATGTTAAAAAGCTAAAAAGTTTTTCATTTGAGAATTAAAACTTTTGGAATTAGAAAATGATTTGTTCATTTGATGAAACAAACTTAATGACATTTTACAATGAATGCAGAAATATAAAATATTTACAATATCAGTATGTATTAAAAAATTAATAAAATATGAATCGTACCTACCTATAGATATATATTCATTTTTAATTTAGTTTTAAAAACTATATTTTCAATGATTAAATCTACAGAAAAATACTTAGCACTAATGACAGAAAGAAACAATCATTTAATTTATAGATTATTTGGTCAACTAATACTTAGATTTTACATAATAATTACACTATTTTGATGTAATTTCTGCAATTTTTTCTGGTTTAGTAAAAATTGAATAAAAATTCAATTAGTTTAAAAAACTAATTTGTTTGATCATAATTATGAAAATTTTTCTGTCCAAGAGAAATCTTCATGTCAGTTTATTTTCACCTATAATTTAGGAACATATTGGACGGTAAAATTAGCTAGCTATCCCATCACAGTATAGCAGTTTGAACTGTGCTACTTGTTAATTCTGCTCATTGGAGCAAAATTATCTTTGCTGTTTTTAATATTTATAAAGATGTTAAGATTAGCTGTTTTATTTACATAGCTTTTATATATATTTGTTTTGCTCTATGTTCTCTCCTTTAATGCATTAATAGACACTAAGTTTTGAGTGTCCAGCATTTTCCATTTTGGAATGAAATGTCTCTACATTACAGTTGTTGAATTGAAATGTTCAAAATCCTGTCTCATGTATATAGCTTGGGATGTTAAGCCTTAGACCCTCTCCTTCATCTGTTTTTGCATCATCTGAGTTATCATCTGGATCAAATGCATCTGGATCTGGATCATAATTTGGAAGAGTCAATGGAACTTGAGAATCTGTATGTTTTGGAACATTTGTTTCCATTCTGTGCATTTGAAGTTTAGGTCCCCATTCAGCAGTTGGTTTTGAAAGTATAGAAATCCTCTAAGGAAAAATTAAATCAATTTTATTGAATTAAGTTTTTGAAATATAATAATATATTAAATACTATAGAATTTTCATTATCTAAAAGTTAATCATCTGGATAGAATTTTAGTATTCTGAACATCAAAATATGTTTTTATAAACATATTTTTCTCCATTTTTGAATGGTGTAAAAATATAGTTGTCTCATTTATGGGGGGGGGTAAAAATGTATTTACCCTGTGTGCAGAAACACCTAATTACAATATTGCTCATAGAATGCTGATGGTTTGCTTATTATTATTCAAAAATAATTAAAAATTAATAATAAATCAAGATAATAATAAATATAAAATTATATAAAATCAGTGATGATTTCCATAGTGATAAGTTTATACAGGAAAATGATAATCTAATCATAGATATTTTTTCAATGAGTATGATTGACTGCAAATTTTAATTATTTTTTGTTACCAGTTGCTACTAGTAGCTATTAGTATAAAAAATGCATTAAATTAGATTATTTATTATATGCTCTTTTTAAATTACATTGATGAATAGAAATAAAATTAATGTTTGGGTGAAATAATAGTAAATTACCTATGTCAGCAGTTCTCAACCTTTTCATAAATGCATATTACCAAACTTGAAATTTCAGTACCACTAGTTATGTCTCACATATTACCAGTGGTATATGTATCACAGGTTGAGATCCACTGACCTATGTAGTAAATGCTAAATGATAATTATAAAATACTGTGCATTTAATATAAAATATATATTTTGAGCATAACAATTATTGTATTTTTATTTTTAAGGTTTTGTTTTTAAAGTAAGATTAGTTTATATTTTATGTAAAATTAGTCAAAATAATAAAGTATTTTATCCTGACTACTGATTTTTTTGAAAAGGTAGATTTAATTTTCTTATAAAACAAAATATAAATAACAAATTTTTCCATTTTGAATGACAAACATCAAATACTAGTATACAAAAACATAACTGTAGTGAAGTTTAAGTATACTAGTATTAGTATACTAACTATAGTGTTTATTTAAACTGCAACTGTAGTTTAATTTAAATACAACACTGTATATAGACAAAAATGATGAAAAAAACAAACTATAAAAAAGATCAATCATAATTTTGTCATAATTAAATCAAAATCTATTTATTTATATTGAATATTTCAAAAAATATTGTTATAAATTATAAGTTATAATAAATTAAAACTTATCTAATTTATTTTGTTTTCTGTTTATTATATTATTATGAACGTAATATTTGCTAATCAGAATTTTTATACTTATTTGTTAAAAATTAATCATTTAAAATATAATAAAACATCATTAAATTATAAACTAGATGTTTCAAATTAATAAATACCTTTAAAAGAGGTCCATTAGCTTGATAAATTTTAATAATAGCAACAATAGGAATTGCACTAACAGAGAAAAGTGAAATAGTCCAACCCACAGCTGTAGCCCAATCTGGATAAACATAATTTCCATATTCTGTAGGTTTCATATCTATCCAACTAAATACTAGGATGAACTGTCAAACCATACAATTAATTATATTAGAAATTTATTGTTTATTTAAATTTTTATATAAAAATTTTATATATAGATAATACTTACTATAATCATTAATGGAACTAAAAATTTCCATACAAATTTCCAATATTGACGATGAAATGGATAGTGACCCAACATTACTCTAATATCATTTAAAAATCTATCGATACCTGTTTAAAAAAAATTTACATTTATCAGTATATGCAAAAAACACATAATATAAATATTTAAATTTGAATATGTATAGATCATTATACTTTTCTTAACTTAAATAGCAATAACAATATTATATTTTGAATTTTCACTCAATTTTTTTTGAACATGTGAAAATTTTTAACTTTTATTCATATGAAATTTTAAAATAACACTATAAAAATTTTATTATGAGTCATTTTCATAGAATTTTCTGTCTACTAAAAACTATAGAAATATTTTTAGATCCTTGATTTAATTCTTCTTTTAATATATTTTTAGATACTGTACTTTTACTGATTTTTCTATCATCAAATTACATAAATCAAGAAATATTTATATATATTTTGATTAGTTGATTAAAATTTTTCATATATCTGCAGTTTAAATTTAGATTATGGAGATCAGCTAATTGTATCAATATTCACATTTAGTATAAAATATGCCTTAGGCCTTTTAGTGAATCTTTTTGAAAACTGTCATTTAAAAAATAGTTTTTTATAAATTTCTGTTATCTTGGACTATTTCTATTTCTGAATAAAAAAATTTATTTATTACCATAAAAATATATCTTATGAATATATAATATTTGAAATTTTGTATTAAAATTTTATGAAATATTTCTTAGAAAGTAAAATATATTTCTCTTGAATTTATTTTGGAATCAATGAATTTTTTTTTTCAGAAATCAATTAGAATTTATCTAACTGGAAAAAAAAGTAAAAATAGATGTTGCATAATATATGAAGTAAAAAATATCAATATAATAAAAATAATATGAAAAGTGTAATTATTTTATTTATACAACAGAAAAACATTATCATATATAAATACTGTATATATGCATGGCCAAGACAGGAACTTAAATGACAAAAAGCCTAAAGACTAAATCACAATGCACAATAGTCTATATGGACAAAATTTCATAGAGAGCAAAACTCATGTGAATAAAAGTTCATGCAGACAAAAATCTCATTGAACAAAAAACATGTATATTCTGATTATTATTAATATCATAGCAATTGTTTTAAAATTTTTTCAATCAAATTTTAATTTATTTAAAAAAAAAATAAAACATTAAAGTTTAGTTATGAACTAAGTTATAAAGATTATTACTAATCATGTTTCTTAGATGGACATAGAACTAATAGATGGATATATAATCAATGTAAATATCATTTATGTAGATATTTATAAATATTAAAAAATCAAATTCTTTTATACTTACAAACAAATTTCATTATTGTAAATTTGCCAGAGTACAATCTGTTGCAAAATGTTTTTCACCTAAGCGGAAAGTGCTCAGCTTCCTTTCAATACTTAAAATAAACGCGATTTCTCATTTCAGGCATCGATTTGAACATGCTTAGTGTCGGGCAATTCCATTAATTTTTATCGTAGCAACGGGGGGTCGGTGGTTTTAATGATGCGTGCTTAATTTTTAGTGTACAAGATTATTTTGGAGGTTTAGTAGAGAATTTTTGTGTTATTAATAATATGTTAATCTAGATTGTTATTAAAATAACACAAATGGCACACAATATCGTTATAATTATAAGCATAATCAAGCGATAAGTTGCTACAGCTTCACTAGGGAATGATACAAGAGTGGCAAACAGGTGTATTATAAAGTTATATCTCTGAAATCCGGTATTTACAAGTATTTTTTGTATATTTAAAATTTTCTCTGTCAATAATGCCAAAAGCAATAGATAATA
>WUQG02429709.1:0-14450 GCA_011317285.2 Androctonus mauritanicus | reverse complement strand
AGTCGAAATGTGATGACAATTGTTAATATTCTGTGTACTTATTTTACTGTATTAACCATTACGTACAAAGTAAACTAATTTTTTGCTTCTCCTGAAAAATTGCTTATTTTTGTTTGTCTGGTTTTGTAGGTGCAACGACGATGTACTACCTAGATTGTGAATATTCTATTGTTTATAAGATCCCGGATTCCGCGAAATAATTTTATACTCCCTAAGGGTTTCTTAAATTGACAAATTTTGAAGACTACTGATCCAGATAATTAACGGAAGTAGAATTAAATCCCGTATAGTATTATAATATATAAATATTTAAATTTTTACAAAGAAGAAATTAATACAAATCGACAAAAACAATGAAATGATATATAAAAACAAAAATTCCACGTATGATACATGGTAAGGCACATTCTGATGCTATTATAAGTTCAGCTAAGAAGAACACGAATCGCTCAGAAAAATGAATGGCTTCAAAAAAATACAAATGGCTTCCATTTTCGTGCGAAAATATCGAGTATAAATAATATAATATAATCACTTGGCCGTTTACAATGAACACGGATTTAAAAAATTCGAATCTTTTATAAGAGAATTTCGGAATACGATATCGCAGTTTTTAAATCCGAAGATTCTTTCCTTCGTATTATTATTATTATTTTTTTTTCTCTTTTATATCTAAAATAATGGCGAAAGAATTATGACTTCTCTTTTGTCGACAAACATTTTATAACCGTATAACAATCATTCATATAGAAGTAATTCTTTCTAATGGTTCTTTTGGAACTCATTTCCGCGAAATACATCTTATATTTAAGAACCACGTTAGAAGGAAAAACTTAGTTATATCTATATAACAGTAATAAAGAAAATCATCCCTAGTTATATATATAATGTTAACAAAACACATTTTTAATTTGGCTTTCTAACAACAGAAGCATTATTATATCCTCTTTTTTTTATAAGCGTGTCTATCATGTTTATCTACAAAGTTCATTTTCCTCATCTCTTTATGCTATATTCTTTTTATCTATAGAGTCTTCTGTTCTCTTTCAGTCTGACTAGCCATGTGTATCTCTCTCTCTCCTCTTTTATTTATCTATGAAGATTCTTTCTTATTCAATCAAACATCTTCTTTAAAAAAATATATATATTTTTTAACGTACTTCTTTTATTTATTTATTTTTTTTTGTTTGCTTACAATCTTTAACTAATTTTAATTTTTTTTTTAAATATATTTTAACTTTTAAAGGTTCGCTTTATGTTTATCTATTTTACCAGTTCCATTTTTATCTACATTAAATTTTTTTTCGCTAAACAAAATGCCTGTATACACACACGCACACGCATTCTTATCAAATTCCACTACTACTAAACTTTCTACCAAAATAAAATTCTCAAGAATAATAACTTTATCACGTTACACGAATTAAAAATAATAATAATAATAATAATAACTTACAAAACATAATTTACTAATTTAATAATCTCCTTCTGTCACGTAAAATTAATTTCGGATAATTCGAAAATAATTAATTAATTAATTAAAAAATTTAAAGAGATTTTTTTAAAATTTTATTTAAATTTTCCATAAAAACAATAACACGATTAAGAATTAAATTATATTAAAAATAAATTTAATTACTGAAAGCATTAAAAACAGTTAAAAGAGAAGAATATCTGTCGTGATGGATTTTTTTTTAAACTTCACTCTTCTAGAAAAATTTTGATTTTTAGCTTATCTTATTGGATCTCGTGTAAGAAAGAGAGGAAAAATGACGACTAGATTTAGTCCTTAAAAAGATAAACAAGAAGAGTGACAATCTGAGAGAAAGAGGGGGGGAAAAATATGCAACATCCTCCATATAAGTGCAGTTTAATCTTATTATATACGTGGACTTCATCGCCACCTAAGCGAAGAAAAGAATAACAAGATGTCACACGTTCCCGAATTACAAAAAAAAAAAAAAAAAGTGCTAATAGGTAATGTTATCGAGGGAAAAAGTTTCGTAAAAGTGTCTATGGTATTATAGCCTTAAAGGATGTTTTGCTATAGCCCACCCATTTTCCTATCCCACACCATCGCCTTGGTGATACATAATGGAACGGACCTGCAGAAAGCGCAGCGGTTTTACGCGCACCGTCTTCATTTTGGCTGCAGCAACGACTGCTACCAGTTATTCTTTCGCTTAACTATGTTACGGTGATTCAGTTACATTACGTTACCGACCGCCAACGTAACACAAAAGTTAAGAAGTGTGACCCACACACGTGACACACCGATAACTATTGGCTGACCTCTCTCTTTACCACAAAATGTGTTTTCGTGAATCGAGAAGAGAAAAGGAATGACTGTGAGTATTACATAATAGCAATAATAATAATAATAATAACATTTCTAAATTAATAAAAAATTTAAATATAATATTAATAATTCTATATCTACGGAAGAATTTAAAATTTAAATTTTTAAAAATGGAGATTTATCAGTAAAGTTTTCTTCACCTGTTAAGAGAAAATTAACGTTGGTTGTAGCGATACTGGTATTCGTTTTTAGATATTAATAACACTGGGATGGTTTTCGAGTAGAAAAATCGACTAAAAATTGAGTTAACCCGCTGATCCATGAGTTGCTATTGTGACTCATCTTAGCTATGTGGACTTTCTTGACGCGTAAAATAGCCCATCTTCCTCCCCCCCCCACACACACACACACACGACACTTCTAAATGTCAATTTGAGACGGAGTTAACAGATCAGTAAATCGTCAACAAAATTTTAACAGGTAGTTTAATCGATATTGGGAAGGAGCCAAGCGATTCTTTATTTCGGATTTTATGTAATCCAAACAATAAAATTTAAAAAAAATTTTTTTTTTTTTAAACGAATTAAATGTTTGGTGTGTGTTTCAAAACAAAAATGTAGGCCATTCACATTGTTTTATTTTTAGTACGCATACAGACAAAATTAAAACAAAACTTTATAAGGCTTCCCTAAAGGATTCAGACAAGGAAATAAAAATTCGACTTTAGTGATTTCCGCGTTTGGAAAAAAAAAAATAATAATAATAATAAAAAATATGTTTTCGTCTGGTATTTGTCCGTTTTGTGATTTTTTTTCCTTCCTTTTTTTTTTTACGAGAGAATCGAGAAGTTTTTCTTTAAAATTATAAAAAAAAAATTTTATTTTCGAACGTATCCAGTGCGAATTTTATTACTTACAGTAATGAGAGTTCATAATTACATTTGTTATTTAAGAAAACTTAAGAATGGAATCAATAACTGGAGAAGTAAAGATGTCTTCTGATCAATGGAATGTTATATAATTTGTTAATGATATCACGTACAGAATATCTAGTGATTTCTTATACTGATCAATAAATATACAAGATATATATATATATATTACTGTACACTAAAAATATATATATATATTTTTTTTTAACTGTTCTTCTCGGAATAATTCCGTAAATGGTAACGATTTATGGTTTTTCATTCGACCTACGCATCATTCAATATTTTCTAGTTTATCCGCAATGACATAAATATATCTTGGATAATTTATGTTTCATTAAATTTTTCTCTTTTTTTAGTCCATAATTTTTATTTGTGTTCTAGGAAATTTTGATGGAATTTAGGATTCAGTTTACGTTACATTTACCCTTCACAACAAACGTTTGAAGTCAGTGCTCGGTAGCAACGCTGTTTATTTGTCTTGTTAAGTCGAATTTAAGTTAAAAAAAAAAAAAAAATTATGATTATTAATAAAATATAAGGCCCATATAGAAGAAAAGATTAAAAACAGCAAGTAAAAATCATTTATCGTTACTCAAATTTGATATAAGTAAATCGTCGATAGACGGTGATGCACCGTCATGCTTATGTCAAATTTTGTTTTTAAAATATTTGAAACTTAATGTAGCCTTAATTTTTTTTATTTTTTATTTTTTTAATGTCTTCGATTAAAAATGTTAATTAATTTTTTTTTACTTTTAAAATTATCGAAGAATAACGTGAAATTTAGAAAAATAACTTTAGTGTAAGTTTAATTCAACATTTAGAGTTCTCCGGCTTATATTCGGGACTGTAAGTTTATGCCTTCCAAAAATGGATACTTTTATTTAAAAAAACAAACAAAAAATGTATTTATCATAAAATCCAAACTATTCTTCGTAGTAAACAGGCATAGGTGTATATATATATATATATAATTATATAAAAAAAAAAAAACAAAAAAATACATCGTGATGGAGAATGATTAATCGACATAAAGTAATGTTTATAAATCAGTCATTCGTATCTCGAGAGATTTCAGATGTAATTAAGAGTTACAAAACTAACGATCGTCTCCAAACAACAAAAGATTTGTTTTGTTGATGGAATTTAAAAATCTTTGTGCTGATTCAGTAAAAATTCAAAACCGTAATCGATATTTTCATTCGATTTACTAGATCGATTTTAATTCTTGTAATCTTTCAAATAGTTTCAAAAAAAAAAAAATCAATAAAATTAAAACAAATAATATATTTTTAAACCAATTATTATTTATTCTAAAAATAAAACGGGGTTTAATTTAAGCCATTGGGCGGAGTTTAATACTTTCTAATTATCCGTTAAAGTCGATTTACGTTATACGAACACTCAGCTCAAATTCTTTTTTTTATACACTGCTCGCGAATATTCGCGAGGGTGTATCTCCTCTCGCGAACATCGCGAGCTACACGGATCTAAACCACCGATTTTTTTTTATACACCGCTCTTATACCGCTCGCGAATATCGCGAGCGATATATAAGAGCGAAATTATTTAGTCGGACACGAGTCGAAACGCGCAAAATTTTTGGATAGCTTCAAGAAAGATTCGTTTTAAATTTTTATTTTAATTTATTAGTTAAATTTTGCTGTTAACATGATATACTTCTAGGAAATATATATATATATATATATATTAATTTATATCAAGAAAGCATTAATTCCGAAGGAACAAAACCTTCTTTTGTGTTTCCTCGTTCTGTTGCATCTCGATAAAAGGACGAATTTTTAAACAATTTTCCTCATTAATTTATCCAAAACTCCGCCGTCATTTTCTAAATATTGAACAGAGTCTTAAAAAATAATTAAGGCGTCTATTAATTTAGATAATAATTGCATTCCGTAAAACAATTTAAGATTTAATATAGCTCCTTTCATTTTTAGTGTGTTAAAAGTTAGTAAAGTGTGTATAATCTGATTGGGTGTGTTCCAAAATCTCGCCTCTGCCCGATATATACGCTTTTAAACGGTCGCCTGTTGAAAGTATATTTATAATTCCTCTTCAATGTTTCACAAACGAAATAAAAATTTTTATAATAAACGATTTCGCTCGTATCAATCATACCCCCCTGCGGATGAGGGGCTAGAATATTGGCCACCGTTTGAACCCGCGTGTCGTAAAAGGCGACTAAAGGGGTCACCACGCGATGGTGATTCCGAGGGCTCGCTTGTAGGTTCCTATACTGCATCATCAGTACCCACATCCGTCACTGAAAGCCAATGATGAGGCCCTACATGGATCTAAACCACCCGGCGGTGGCAGCCGGATGGCCGAGTGGTAACGTGTTTTCGTGCCACCCAGGAGGATCCGGGTTCGCGTCCCGGATCTGGTAACTCCTGAAAAGTTTTTTCGGGGTACTGGGCCCGACCCAGTGATTCCCATCTGGCTCCCAGCACGGGTGGGGATGCAGCCCATGGTTGGACCTGTCCCCGCCCCTTAATATTCTTCCTGACTGGAAAGGGGGTAAAATAGGCAAAAAAAAAAAAAAAAAAACACTCGGCGGTTTGCCCGCCCCGTCCTCAAATTCGGTGTTTTCGCGTCTCGTCTTCGAGGGACAAGCTCTCGCATAACCCCCATAGGGAAGGGTAGTAAGAAAAAAAAGTATCAAATCATACGACATCGCCAAAATTATAAAAATTTTCCTGTCGATCGTTGTAGGAAATATTCCAAATAATAATAATAAATTTTAATACTTCATCAATTGACAATCATTTTCGCGGTAATTGAAGAGAAACAAAATGGAAAAATTTCTTTTAATATTTTCCGTTTTGATGATTTTTCCTATCGCACAAAAGATTATTATTAAAAATAAAATTAGTTTTAGAAAAATTTTCGATGTTTCCTCTTCAACTACACAATAACAATTATTAATAACAAATGCAAATAATAATAATAATAAATAAAATATTAGAATTTTATATAATTAATGTTTTAATAATAATAATAATGATTAACGGCTGTGGAAATTTTTCGATCAAATTCATGATTAGAATTTTAATTAATAATTTAATAATGATATAAATTTTAATATTGGTAGTAGAAATGTTAAAAAAAATATATATATTCTAGAATGTTAACATTTATTTTAAGGAATTTTCCCTGTCAAAATCATTAATAATAATAATAGATTTCTAAATTTTTTTCAAATTTTGTTTTGCGTTGTGATCAATCACTTTCTTATAAGTAAAAAAAAAAAAAATAATAATTTTGTAAAATTAATCTATTTTTAATTTTTAAATATGCAAAAGTTATCATCGAAGTCAGAGATATATTAATCTTATAAATCTCCAGTCTCTTTGTTCACAAAAATATCAAGTCATTCCAAAAGTAATGTCGTTTTTATACCGTACTTGTTCGGACGTGTCTCAGCTTGTCCAAACACGAATTTTTAAAGCTTTTATAAATACTGCTAAGCAGAGGTGGCCTTATAGCGAGTGATTTGTATATCCTTTCGAAACTTAATGATAAAAACGGTATTAATTTTGAGATGACCTAATAATTATAATTTTTACATAGACATGCATCATTTTTTTCGTAACTGATGACGAACCGAATATAGTTTGAAAACTATCTATTTAATATATATATGTTATCATCGAAATTATAGATAGATTAATCTTATAAATCTCCAGTCTTTTTGTTCACAAAAATGTCGTCATTCTAAAAGCAATGACGACATTTTTGTGAACAAAAAGACTGGAGATCGTTTGTATACCGTACTTGTTCAAACGTGTCTCAGGTTGTCCAAACACGAATTTTTAAAGCTTTATAAATACTACTAACATGAGATGGCCTTATTCTGTGGAATATATACTCGATTAAATTAGCGAGTGATTTATATCCTTTCGAAATTTAATTATAAAAACGATATTAATTTTGAGACGACCTAATAATTATAATTTTTGCATAGACATGTATCATTTTTCTCGTAATTTACACGAACCGAATATTTAAAAAATATACATAAAAGTTATCATCGAAGTCATAGATAGATTAATCTTATAAATTTTTTTTTTTTTTTGTTCACAAAAACATTAAATCATGCCAAACGTAATGTAGTTTTTATATTGTACTTGTTCGAACGTGTCTCAGCTTGTCCAAACACGAATTTTTAAAGCTTTATAAATACTACTAAGATGAGGTAGCCTTATTTTGTGGAATGCATACTCGATTACTTTTACGATGTATACTCGATATTACTTTTGAGATGATCTAATAATTATAATTTTTACACAGACATGTATCATTTTTTTCGTAATTGATGGCGAACTGAATATTTTGAAAATTATTTATTTAATATATATATATTTAAATAAATAATTATTAAAATAAATAATTTTCACGTAAATTACGTGCATCAATTAGGAAATAATAATAATTATAATGAATGTTATTCACATATTATTTTTTTAGTTAAAACAATTGAGACTATTTTTTACTTATAGTATAAAAATATATATATGTACAGTATATATATATATATATAAATCTACGCCATTATTTTTAAACTGATTTCTAAAGATGATATATGGATTTTTTTTTTCCAAGACCGTTATGTGAGTTTTAGTATCGCATTATTCTCCATTCACCTGAGCATATATATATGTTGTTAAAGGTTACAGATGTTACTGACTCTGACAGTTGACAAGCTCCTAGAGATTTGATAAGATGCTCTTCTCAATTACAGAATATTTTAGAAGTTTTCTTTTATGTTCAATAAGAAACTTTTTCAGCCCTGGTCATGTCAGCATGTTATTTTCAGAAATTGCCTTGTAAATCTTCGTCTCATCATTATATCCTTCTAGAAAAATTTATATATATATATATATCTTGGAGCAGTTCTGAGACGGAGAAATTCTGATATTCTAACCTGGTTATATAAATCTACAGTAGTTCGTTCTGATCATTTATTTTAATTAAACTCGAATTATTTTTATATAATTTAATTTATTAGAGCGAAGTGTAGTTTTAATATTTTATTTATAATTTTTAACTGTTTAAAATATTTTAAAAAAAATTTTTAACTTTTATATCATCAAGAAAACTATTTTTTATTAATTTTTTTTTAGTGTAAAATTAATAATAATAATAAAATGCGTTTTCGATTCTTCTTTCTGTACTCTTTCCGCCACTTTAAAAGACCGATACAATAAAATATTTGGATAGAATAAAAAATTGAATTTCAATATTATTAAGTTGATTTAAGTGCTCTAGTCAAATATAAATATCAAACGAATCTTTCCAATGGTAAATATTAAATTTTGGAACATTTTTTTTTTTTTTTTTTTGGATTTATCCTAAAAATTCTGCAGTTATTAAAACTTCTTTTACTTTAAAAAAAAAAGGATTTTAAAATTCGGAACTTTAATACTAAAATAAAATGTTTTCAATATATATATAGCTTTTTATATATTTTCCTCTTAAAATTTACTTTACTTCAAATATAGAAAATTTTCAGCAGCTAAAGGTTTGCTATTCTGTACTCTGTAAGACTTATAAATTTTGAATATATATATTTCATTCAGACGATTTTTTTTTTTTTTTTTTGCCATTTTTACAAGAGGTTTGGAGCGAACTCGAGATGGAGTCTCTCGAGAGGAAGAACTACTACTATCAAAAAAATTTTTTTCCCTCTCTCTCTCTCTCTCCGATAACTAAATCTTCTCTTGTGAACGACTTTCATTTTTTTTTTTTTTCGTTTTTTTAACAATAACATTCGCCGAGTTACGTTTCATGAAGAGTTTATTAATTCGTTCAAAAAACGTTTTAAAAATGAAGAGAGATTTCTTTTTAACCTCTGAGAATTTTAATTATTTACATTTTTGAAAACTTCGAAAACGGTAATAATACGTGAGTAAACATCTTTTATCCTTCTTCAAAAAGAAGTTATAAATTTTAATTTTCGAATAAAACATTATTTTCTACTTAAAAAAAAATCTGGAAATTTTAAATATTTGTAAAGTTTAATAACGTTAACAATATTTTTATTTCCTTCTTTAATAAAAGTAATGCCTTGTATTTTTTTTTTTTTTTTTAATTATAAAATTTATATGCGGAGTGTTTGAAATGATAAAAATACAACACTTTAATTAATAGAAATTAATTGGAATGAGATAATTATGTTAGACGATAAGTAATTCTTAATTTAGATCGATAATTAGGTTATCCGTTCCTTTAAACAAAAGCAGCAAATCACTCTGTTCTTAGTTTTACATACAATAATACCCCTGAGTTACGTAATAGATGGGACCTGAAGCATAACCTAAGTCGAAAATTACGTAAGTCGGGGTGTCTAAAGATTCCCAAATTTCAGGTACATACGTATTAGGTTCAAAGAAATATAATTTTTATATTTACAATAAACATCTTTTAAAGCATATATATATAGTACAGTAATAACTCGGAGTTACGTAATAGGTGGGTCCGAGAAGCATAACATAATTCGAAAATTACGTAAGTCGGAGTACCTAGAGATCCCCAAATATAATTTCAGGTACATATGTACTAGGTTCTTAACTGACTCTTTATTAAAGTAAGTAATGCAAGAAAACAACAAACTATAGAAGTTTATAATATGTAGTTGTAATTAAAGACTCTTAATCAACAAATCAGCAAATGAAATACGTATATACATAAATGCTCTATGTAATTATGAAATAAAGAAGTGGCGAGAGGGCAGGAGCAGAAGTTACATATCTCCGAATTTACGTAAGTCGGGGTATTACCGTATTTGAATAATGTAAACAGCGAAGAAAAGCCAAGCAAAGTTTGTTAGTTCATAAGGATAAAAAAGGGAATTTTAAACGGAAAAACTGCCTTAATGTAAATATACAGAAAAAATTTATGCTAATTTATGTGCCGATGAGTTGTCGACATTTCGCGTATAAAATTAGAAGGAAAAAAATCGTTTTTCTTCATTAAATAGTGCGAATATAGAAAAAAAAAATTAGGCACATTCGCTAATTCTCTTTATGTAAGTAACATTGCTGAATATTGAAATATTGAGTGGTATATTCGCCAACATGTAAAAAAAAAAACGCGATCTGATTAGCGATACTAAAATTCTAGATAACGTGCACATGTGTATAATTAATAATAATTTAAATATCTCTAGCTTCACGTACCATATATAACTTTAAAGATTTGTCTTGTAAATTGCTTCTTGAATAGTTGCAAGAGTTGCGAGGTTCTTCTCCATCGCTGTAAGCCCTACAAAATTGCAACTAGAATCAAAATATTGCTTTTTTTAAATATCGAAAAATGTATGTTAAATCTAGTGTAATTTTTAGAATGTTTTAGTACCATTCTTAGAAAATATCATGGTGATATATTTGTCTAATATTTTTTTTATCGATTTTATTTAAAAATAAATAAATAAATATGTAAGAAAATAAACTATTGGCATGTAAAAGAATAAATTTAAACATACAGCCTTTAAATTTATTGTGAAAAATTTTATATATATATATTGCATGTATTTATGTAAATGTTTTAATATTCAAAACAAGTTTAATCAGTATTTACATTAAAAGTTTAATTATAGATAAGAATTTTAACGCATAAATTGCTATGTTTAGAAATTTTAATATATTTTAAAATAAAATTTAACATAATGAATTTTTAAAGGAAAGATAAGTTCAATTGATAATATTTCCAAATTACAAATGAATGTTATTTAAGGGAGCATACATAAACTATGTTATGCTATTATGGGAGGGTGTAGTAGATCTGTGATGATGAATGACGTAAGGAAGAGGAGTCATGCAAATTATGACGCTACGCTGTAAAAACGAGTTTTACATCTGTATGTCAAACATATGTAAGTCTCTTTTATCTGTCTATATGTCTAATATCAGTTTTACATCTGTCTGTATGTTGAGTGATCTGTATGTTTCTTTTTCTGTCTGTATGTGTCTTTTTTTGTTTGTATGTCTAATATCTGTTTTACATCTGTCTGTATGCTGAGTTTTACATATGTATGTCTAAAAAAATATGTTTACATTTTTTTTATAAAATATAAAATGTTTACACATAACTGTTTAAAAAATACAGGTTTTAATGTAAGATATTTGAAGATATGTTTGCTATAAAATGTTAAGACATATATTTAAGATATGCACATTTATATGCATTTATCTGAAAATTTACGAATATATGTAATAAACTACCAGCGCAAAGTAATTCCTATTTTCTACTATTTACATAAAATTGCAGTAAAATCTTTAAAGTAGGAGGAAAGGTCTTCACATTAGTGACGTCACGATCAGGTATCGAGCTCGGTATGACCACCGGATATCACGAAGAATGACTAATGGAAGAAAGGGGGTCAAAAAGTGTTTGAAGTAGCGTGACGTAGTTTACAGATGCTCCTAACATGTTTTTTTTTTATAATCACAGATTTTGACTTTTTAAAATTTTGTACTGTGTTTGTTATTGGTTTATAGATTAATTAAAATTTTAAATTATATATTCACGGTGGCCAAATTGCGGATGGCGAACCACACGCGATTCTCTGGCGCCTTCATTGTGGCTCCATACTACGAAAGTCAATAGTTAGTATGGAGCAAATATCTATTTACTTGTTAGTTGAAAAGTAATATATTTGTAATTTGTTCATTTATTGTCAATAGTAGTATGCATACATACGAAGTAAATGCAGATGTATACACAATAATTTTCGAAACCATTATTAAGATGCGACTCTTATTAATCCAGAAAGAAACTGATTGCGGCTCTTAACTATTTATGGTTCTCCTATATCAGGGATCGGCAAACTTTTTAGACGGAAGAGCCAAACCTCACAACAATTTTAAAATTATTCGAGAGCCATAAATATATTTTTACAAATAAGGAAAAATTAAAAAAAAATATTATAACAAGTTATGAGTTATATCTTTATCAGATGAAGAAAAAGTACAAAAAATTGCTCTCATTGGTTGTAATAAGTGTGAGCAACGAGCTTTCAATTTTTTTAAAAAATTTCTATGTCCGGTTTGTAGTTAGTTGTTTTGAATTTAAGGCACGCATTTTAATGCCACTAAGTTTTGCAAGATCTATAAAACAAATGAAATCATTGTTATGCGAATAAAATTCTTTAAAAATTTTTATAAATAAAACTATGATAGTTTTATTCTCATTTTCAATTTTATTTCAGAGTCACATATATATATATAAAGAGCCGCAGTTTGCCGACCCATCCTTTATGGTTCTTGGTGACATGAAACTTGGCTACCCACCTGTTATATACATTTACGATATATTAATATAAAATCGGATCCCTTTTATGCGGTTTACAGTCGGATCCCTTTTTATGCGGTTTTGAAATTAAGCGATGCAATATTTTGCAAATTCAGGGTTTCTCCATTATGCATAATGCACCCATATCTTCTGATGCATTCCTCTTCTATATCCCATAGGGATGTCAGTAAACGTCGTTGTTATTCCGACGAACCGAATGGATTAGAAACCAAAAATTTATTTTGGTTTCGCTTACGTAAACGACATCATAAATCAGCCTACATCACAATACAACGGCATCTAAAACAATAGAAATATTTAAAATTACAATAAAATGTATGATTTTTTTGCACAATTTATTGATCTATGTATTATTTTAGGTTTAATACGCCTGTTTTAAGTATTAGTTTCAGATAATTTTTCATCAGAGTTAGAAGGTTATTCATAACTTTTCAATGTAAGTTAGGACTTTTCTGTGCGACTTTTTATGCGCGGTTTTCTGTGGAACGTATCTACCGCATAAAAAGAGACCCTACTGTATATATTACAGTGAAAGTTGCAATGTAGTATATCTACATGATTATGTGATGCAAATGTGATGAATATATAGTAGCCGCAACAACAAAAAAAAGAAACTATCAGATATATAGTGCATTAATTATACAGTGCAATTTAATAAACCAGCTTAATTTATATGCCAGATTAATCTCTGTAAGACCTATATAAAAAACTGCAAATAAATTACGCCGACTTACACTTACTGGTTAGTCCAAAGAAGCAATTTTTAAGCAGTCAAATGTAATATTTTAATTTTTAAACGATAGTGACACTAATTTAATCTGTTATTAATTAGTTTTTAAATGTTAACATTACGGAAAATCGAATTAATAATGCCTCTTGACAATGCCTTAAAATAATAATAATAATAATAATAATAATCCGAAGAAGAAGAAAACTGTAAACAGACTGGAAGTTATTCTATTAGTATTTTTCCAATTATAATAGATGGGATAGCAAAAAATTAATTAATTGAAAGACAAACAAATCTGTTTTTTTTTCTTTCTTTCTTTAAAATTTTTGTTACTAACCAATGTTTGATTTTTCTCTGTCGTAACACGCCTTATGAAAGGAAATAAAATGAAAGAATGCATACAAACATACAAATTTATGAATCGAGAAGGTGAATTTGTGCTGTCAAAACCTCTCGAGATTCGAGAGAGAGACAACCTTGAATGACATATCCTCTCTGCAAATATTTTCAATCATCCATTTTGTATTAAATTCTGCTGCTGACATTATCCAAACATGCTAAAAAATAAGACTTTTCGGTTACGCGATCAGATACTTATTACTTATAGTGTACATATATATAACTTTTTACTCTTTTCAAAAACTGTTAAGGAGTTAACTCGTGTGTATATATATGTCAAAACTAATGGTGAATCTATTATATACTGTTGGCTTTAAATTTTTTTTTAAATTTATTTAATAAAACAAAGATACAGTATAGTGATTACTGTATTTTAACATGATCGATTTTAAATTCTAGAATATTTTCTCTTCTAAACAAGATCAAACTATTCGAAGATAACAAATAAACTTTTTCTTTAATGAGTACTTCGAATGATTGTGCTAGATAAACGGCTAATTTTTGTGATAAAAGATAATTACGAAGTGAAATTAAGATAATGTTCCTTCCTACTGTTCTTCGTTATTGATCGAAAACAAATCGTAACATTATTGAAATAATAGTTTTCGTTATTGCATTCGCTCGATAACTGAATGATAAACTACTGTTCGATGTATCTGTTATTTGATTACAGTAGAACCTCGTTTATACGTTTCTCACTTCTACGTTTTTCGCACTTGTACGTTGTGTTTTGTACACTCTTTCGATTTTGCATGTAA
>WUQG02429698.1:0-14451 GCA_011317285.2 Androctonus mauritanicus | reverse complement strand
TAAAGCAAAAAAAAAAAAAAAAAAAATTGTAACTATTAATAATGAAGGATTGCAGCTGCCTAAAATCTGGTGCGATTATTTATTTTAAAACTGAATAAAAAAATAAAAAAAGATTGTCTAATTTGTATAATAGTGAAATAAATAATAAAAAATGTTTGATCGTTAGAAGTCGTAACGGTAAAGTTTAAATAGATATGTAAATGAAGTAGTGAATATGAGACCTCCATATTTAGACGTGAAGAAGAAGAAGAAGAAGAAGTAGTGAATATGAGTAATTAATCTACCTTGGAAAATTTATGAAAAATCTAACAATTTAGTTAATTCCGGTGAGTAGGATAAATAGTTTAAATAATTTAAAGTAATTTTATCATTAATTAAAAAAATTGAAAATTGTATTGTTTATAGATTTGTACAGTATTCAGTTATGAGAATGAAATACGTTTTTTTGGAATTATTACGTTGAAGTCAGGGTGAATGCAGATTTTGTTTAAGTTTTTTAAAAGGTAAATTAAGTTAAAAAAATAATTAAGAATGTAAAATTTAAATGTAACAGATATTATAATATGTAATTTTAGGTTTTGGAAAATATCAGTTTGTAATAAGATGAACTGGGTTATTGATAATAAGCTGAGGAGGACATAATTTTGCCGAAATGCATTCCAATGATATATTTCAGTTCATCAAAAAATAGAAACAAAAAGACTTTTTTAAAAATACAAGTTCTTTAAGTTATTGGTCCAAATACAACACTATTCACAAGAACGGATGTGATAAAAATATCCCTATTTGAACATTAAGTTCAACTAATTGGATACACTTTAAAGTCAAGTTCAAGTTGAAGATAAAGATCGTTGCCTACAAGGTGCTTATAATGAGGTATGGTTATAGTTTCTAATAATTAGATTTAGATTTGAGGGTTATATTATTTAAAATAATTTAAGGAAATATTTTATGCAAGACAACTTACTTTTCTAAACAAATAAATTTTTCCTCTAGTAATTTGATTCACTATGTCTTCCCATACAGAACAGAAAAATTTGCATCTGAGTAAGTCGCAAATCTCTAAATTCCCTAGAACAAGCTTAAGTATATGATGCATAGTTAATATAAAGCTGTAGTCTCTCTGAGGAGCTAAAACATTTACAGTGCTTTCTTCTTCCATCATTCGAAAATATCTGTAAGAAATTTAATTAATATAGTTATCATGGATGAAAATAGATATTATTGAAAATAATAAATATTTTAAATGGTTAATTCTAGAAATAACCATATTCCTTAACTATGATAACAATGATGTGATATCATTCATTACAACATGCCATACAATATCTGTTATATATGCACGTCATATAAGAAGTATATTTTAGATAAAACTTACCGATATTCCGGAATTTACAAAAGCAGAAATTGTTTAGCTCAGAAAGATTTATATTTTTTGATTTTAACCTAATTTAAAAATAATTAAAACATAGATTTTTTTCTCTCACATATTTATGACATGACTTTGGAATAATAGTGTATATATGTAAAAAAATTATATTGGGGTGAAGAAAAACCTTGGTTTCAGTTTTGAAAGCTCCCCTATCAGCCTTTAATCTAACACAGTGGTTTCCAACATGGGGCGCACGCCACACAAGGGAGCAATTCGGAATGAGTTATTAACAGTGAATTTTTTGCATTTCTTATGGTTCTAGGGATCTCATATACAGTATATAAATGTATATTGTGACATGCACATTTTTTTAATTTAAAATCAAAATGTATACGGCCCTCAGCTGGTGAAAATCGAGAGGGGGAGAGCCCACTAATACAGAGGAGTAGTTAGAACTCTTCACCTCTTCATTGTTATCAGCTGCCTGTGCATTCTGATTAAGATAAGTCTGATGATCTTAGAAGAAAGTAACAACGTATTTAGCGTGCACATGCAGTTATTATTATTGAAGGTTCTTGATAAAGATCACTTCATATTATTTTTTAAACAATTTCTTACTGATTTCTTCCTTAATACTTCAACTATCCTCTCGTTCTTTAGTTTTCTTTCATGAATGCCATGTTCTTTAGAAGCTTGTTTAGATCAAGTTAATGGATTTTTTAGGCTTTCTCCACGTCAATAGGAATTCACTTTTTGAATAAAAAATTATATATAACAGGGGGCATCAGGATTTTAGAGATGCTAAGATGGGGCGCGACCAAAAAAAGGTTGGGAACCACTCCTGTGAGAAGAGAATTTTTTCCTAAGAGCAGCATAGACCCCCTGGACTGTCAGCACGGAAATTTCTCATACAACAAAGCAGTTGTCTCATGCGAAGAATAACAGATAGCGCCTTGTTGAAATGAACCTACCTGAAATGAACCTACCTGCGTTCATTATCAATTCCTTGCAAATGCGGCCATAAAAAATTGATATTCATATTGCGGTACTGTTCGCCATTAACTGTGACGGCATTTTCATCCTCGTCTTGAAAGAAGTTCGGCCCTATTAATCAACCAACACAAAATCCACACCGCATAGTAACTGGCTATGGATTGAGTGGTGTCTGTTGAATTTCTCGAGCATTTTCTGTCTCTCAAATGCGATAGTTTTGTTTGTTGACAACACCGTGAAAATTTTCGTCACTAAACAGTATGTATTCTTGCAAAATCTTCATCCACCCGTTCCATCCCCAAAACTCACTCGGCAAAAATTCTCCTTTGAAAATGATCATTTGGTTTCATTTCCTGAGTTATTTCAATTTTATGCTCATACATATGCAGATTTTCCATGAGACTGCGATGTAGGGAACTTGTCGAAATGTCCACCTGTTGTGAACGAACCGAACAAATTTTTTGTGAGTTGCAATAACACTGTCACGCACAATAGCCATGTTTTCAACAATCCGACTACATCGAGAGCAAGGTAATTTAATGTCTAATGTCGAGCCTTTAATCTCAAATTTCTTTATCAATTTGCGATAGTGTTGTTTCATTAGGTGCACTTTCACGTTCCATATATTGCACGAAGCTTCCTAATAGTTTATGCATAACACTCGCCATTATTGCAATGCCTTTTCACAATCAAAACGCGCTGTTTTTGTGTAGCGCTCCATGTCGACTAAGCTGCGAAATGAACTGAATGATAAAATTAGTGTTGTCGAATCAAATCCAACTCGGCATTCTCATATCGAAACACTTACCTGTTGTATGTAAAAATATTTTATTAGGCGCATTAAATCCGGCGCTTTTCTTGGGACATCTTTTATGTTAAAACAGTTGAAAGTTTATTATGCATCGAATATGAAGAACTGCATGAATTTTTCCCTGAAATTATAGAATATATATTAATAAACGATGGAGCGCATCGTGCAACTTTCATAAACAAAATTCAGGATGGACTGCCATGAATTTTCACGATGCTTCGCATGCAGCCAGTGCAATGTCGTCCATACAGCAGGCTTTTATAATGAATATACGCATGTGTTCTCCGCAACGCGATATATAGATTAACATAAATTTTAAACTAAAGATTCGTGTTGATCGATCTCTATTTCCGTGTTATTCGATTCATTAAAAAATTCTGTTATATAGGCACAACACGTTCTAACGCTTGAATAGTACTAAATTTTTACTCAATATTTGATGATTTCTGTGATTATTTTGATCTCATTACAAAATTCGATAAATAAATCATTGCAAAACCATCATAGAAGATCATCATGGCTCCTGAAAACTGCTAGATCTAATTTCGTGCATTGTTCGCATAAGCTTAAAATAGGTTCTATACTTAGTTGTATTGTTAGAGAATAAAGACTAATATAATATAGTTTCAGATACTTACCAAGATAATTTATAAACACTAAAATCGGAAGTTTCAATTGATGATATAGGTAACGTTGAAGAAACAAGAACAATAATTCTTTGTTGGTTTGTTTTTTATGGTTTTTGTTTTTTATAAATTTTGGTTTTTTTATAAATGTATTTAATAAAATCTTTGTAACGTATCAACTTAATACTAATTTAATTTTTATGTACGGCTGAAATATGAACATTTTTTTCTAATATTTATTCAGTTATACATTGAGCTGGTCTTCTCCGTTGATATTATTCTTGTGCTCACTTCCTCAAAAACACAGGAAATACTGTGGAAACAAGCAGAGTATTCTGCTTGGTGGTATTGTTGTACTCTACTTGGTGGTATTGTTTCCACCAAGCAGAGTACTCTGCTTGGTGGAAACAAGCAGAGTATTTCTTGTATTAATACAATAATTGCAACCAGTAAACCGGTTTGTTATAATGAACAAGGCAAACTCGGACTAATAAATTTGCTAAAATTCGTTTGAAGCATGTATCCCTTGGCATTAGGCTTGTGCTGGCTTTCTCACAAGTCAGATTATTCGTTAACAGTACGAGAACCTGAGTCAATAGTGTTATCAAACCTAGCCAATAAATAATAATAAATCACAATGCTTTTTTCAGAAAATTTATTGTATTATTAGAATAAATTTGTTCATTAACAACATATTAACAAAACAATTGTTTAGCTAGCAAAATTTGTATTCTAGTAGCATTGCTTAAATGGGAGTTATCCGAATTGTCTACCATCTCGCCACTATAATTTATGTATATATTTATATATGTTATATATGTATCGCACTGAATTATTGAACGATTATGTTTGACTGTACAAAATTAATTATATTAGGCACTAGAGAACAATAGCGAACCTACAGCTATCAAGACCCGGAAGTCTTCCTGGGCCTTCCCTAATTAGAATGATCACCATACAAAATGTCAACACATAGAACTGTATCTACCCGGCTCTGTGTTGGCTGCCGCAAGAGAGCGGGCGCATAGCTTAAGGGGTGGAAAACTGCTCATATCTTATAAAATTATAGTATCAGCGCTTAAACTTTTAAACATAAAAACTGCGCATTTATACATAATCATCTTAACAGTATACAAGGTCGTTTTTTATATATTCTTGCACATAGTGTGTATATATATACTGTCCTTGTTACGTAACTTCGATAGAAATCAATATAATCAATATTTATTAAGATTCAATATTTTTAAAATTACATAAACTTATTAATTACAGGATACAAAAATATAATAATCCAAATTAAATATTTTGCATTTGTATAGATGACAATTTATAAAAAGTAAGTTTTCTTATTGAACAAGAAAGATGTAAAATCTATAATTAAATAGAATTTTAAAATTATCCCGTGTTACAGTTCCAAATTAAACATCACGACCACAAATTAGTTTTGAAAATTATTTTTATGCATAATATCCAAAATTAATACATTAAAATTCTTGTTATATTTATAAACGTTTAAAATAAATAGATTTTAAGGGACGAAACTTCGGATTGAAATTTCTATTCAATATTTTTTGTTTTTTCATTCTGCATGATTTTTGTGTCTCATTTTGCTTTTATCGTTTTAAAAAACAGTTTATTTTTTTAAATAAATATTTTTTAGAATCATAAGAATTGCCGAAAACGAATCTTGAGTAATAAATTAATTACTCATTCGGGAAAACAAAATCATTAGCAGTGAAATGAAGAACGCATAGTCATCGTAGGCATAGGCCACAGCAGCTTTGCCAGTTGTTACACTTTTGTCCGACCCAAAAAGTGATGCGAGTGACACAGTTGAGCATTACGTTTCATAGATTCGCGACCAATTGTTTATAAAAGTTCCTAAGCTCAAACACTAAGCTTCCTGATAATCGAAGCATGATTAATTCTTATCGTTATAATCATATAAAATGAAGGTAAATTCATAATGGTGACATATCACAATACAATTGCCTTACCTCAATAATTCGTTCCGAAACTAGTAACTTAATTTCAATAAACTCTAAGGACGCATTATAAATAACACCGTGATGCCACAAATAACATTTATAAGCTTCAAAATATTTCTGTAAGTTTCAAAAATCAGCTCATACTATGATTGGAGGAATGGTGAAGATATTTTGTACGGAGCGTTGAAAGATAACAAGAATGAACTTCAGCGTAATGACGCAGAATCTAGCTATATAAAGTAACATCGGCATCAATACACCGATGTATTTACATCGCGGTTTATACCTGTTAGACCCAACCTTTAGTAGACTTTTATTTTTTCCTATTAATAAAAAAAAAACCCCGACGTAAAGTCAAAACGACTTAAGTCGAGGTATGATTGCATGAAACACTTGTTAAGAAAATACAGTATTCTTCTTACTCATTAAATCAAAAAGTATAAATTTATAATTTGATATGCGTTATCGTATTTATAAATTGTGCAAACAATAATCACCTACCGATCTTTTGAAATAATTAAAGATGCGAGAATTAAAATGTGCGTTATCATAAAATTATATCAGTAATTAATTAAATATCCGAATACAGCAATTGTTGACGTTAATGATATAAAGGATGTAGTACAGGGACAAGTTTGATTGCACAAAATTCTGCTAAATAGTTCAAAAGATAAGGACTGGTAGATTTGATCATAGTTTCCTTTTTTTTATAAAGTAAGTTGAATATGTTGCTCACTCAATTATTTCAAAACTTAATACTGCTGTGTACACAAATATTTTCATCTTAAAAGTACCTTTCGAAATACATATAAGAAAAAATGTTTACACAAGTGTCATTCTAACAACTCCACCCTTTAAATTAGAATGACTTTATAATAAAAAGAAAATATTTATATGTACAGCTATAGATGAAAGTATCCTTTTAAATATTTTTGCTTTCAGAAAATTATATTAATTCCTTTAGAAAGAATAATAATAAAACATTTGCCATATTAAACAATTTGCATAGATATCTCGTTAATTTTTTTAGTTTAATTGCTAGAAATGTATTTTCTCTCTAGACTTAATTTTTTAATTATGAAATGTTAAAGATGTGGAAATAAATTTAACGAATATAGTCTTCTAACATTAATTCTTAATTAGGATATTTTTATTTATGAAGACATAAAATGCCAGATTAATTTACTTTATATGTAGCTTTGTATGTATCGTAGTGATTTGATATAAAAGTTTATTAAATTCTTTAATTGTAATAACATAATAATACACAAATACACTATACAATATAAAAGTTTTAATCATACCACACTAAGACGAGTGTCGCTGCTATAACATTCGTGTTTTTTTCTGGCACATATTCCTTCATGCCGGGCATGAAATCGTACCCGTAATGCTGAATGCAACGGTAATACATAATAGGTACATCAGGAAACGATCGTCTGAAGAGTAACAAAGTATGGTTCTCACAGCACTGTTTGTGATACCGGCTAAACATGAATGCGATGCACTTACTCTGATCTATTTTGTACTTTTGCAAAGCTCGAATATGTTTTTCTGAAAACGATGGATGTAAATAATTTTCGTCATTATATGTGTACATTTCGTATAAGTTCATTGAGGCAGCTTTTATCCTGTTTCCATGGAATGCAAATCCAATATTTATGTAGTCACCTAACGGAATACTTGGAATACCCGCAACTACATAAGCTTTATTATCCATCATAAATTCGCTGGAAAGGCTTGAAAACCATAAAATACATTTCAGGTCTTCTTTTGGCAATCTTTCTATAACACACGATATTCCATCGCCTGCAGTTCTTGCTGTAACTCTTGATATTTCACAACGTGCAGTTCTTTCTGTAACACTTGACATTCCAGGATATATAGCTCTTTCTATAATATTTGATATTCGACGACTTACAGATCTTGCGTTTGATATATGGTAGTAAAAACGAATCATCTCAACACCAGGAAGGGTTGGAAAGATGGCGAGATCTATTGGATCCTTACGATTTAGTATACTGTTAATCTCTATTTCACTCTTGACGAGAAGAGAACGTATCACTGAAATTTGATTTAATGAATGATTAAAATAATGTTTTTATCAATCTGCACAAAGCACTGCTTATAACATAAAAGAAAGATAAATAATAATTAGAATTTAAGATACTTACTATATGACAGAAAATCATCACGAAAATTCGATAATGGGCCTAAGTTGCGTTGTTTATAGCAAATTGAACATGTTGCCATATGATTATTGGAAATTTCTGCTATTAAATTAATATCCGTTTTACTTGGTAATTTCAAGCAACGAAGGATTATTTCTGGCTTTGCAGTTACTCTCTTTACGTATCGGAATTTAATTTCCTATTTGACAAAATAAAAGAACAATTAATTCTACAAACATTCAAACAGTTATTAATATTGACCTCACTGCGTGATTTCTTAATTAAACAATTTTATTTACCTATATATTAAGATTATCAATAAGACCTATGCCAGATCAATTAGACTCAAACACAAATTACGGATAAAAATGGCACCAGATAATAACCAAAATTCCATATATTGGGAAAATGATTAAAATCAAGATTTAAAGTCATCAGCATAACATATTAACAAAGTATTAATAATAAAAAATGCCAAGTTGCGTTTTGTGAATTTAAAAAAATTATTCAGAATTTTGTTATTGGTGGATATAAATAAATTTTCGAAATATGGACTCTAAAAAGGAAAATGGAACAGAAGCTAGCAACATCCCACGAAAGAATGGAAAGAGACACGTTAATATGAAGTGACTGCAAGCAACATCTGAATGAGAAAGCAAAGCAGAGTAGAAGAGAAACTGTTAGGAAGTAGAAGCAGTTAAGTGGCATTGCACAAGCCCCATAGCGATATACACCGATAATCTTTGGGAAGAGAATTACAGAGTGGCAACCCAGTGAACAGAAACTACATCCTGGAAGGCAATATTAACGATGACTGATAAGAAATATAATTGATTCCAGTGGACATAATGATTAAATTATAATAATTGTTTTATTGTAAAGAATAATAAATTTTTTTATACATATAACAAATTTATAAATTATCATAAATATTTTTAAATAGTTCGATGTAAAAAAATTATGCAGATTGTATAAGATAGATATACACAGATACAAAACAAGGAGGAATATAGCCTTATATCCAGCAGTGGAAAAAAGAAATACTGATGGATGATGATGATGATGATATAAATTGTTGATGATGAGATTTCGATAACCTAATATAAACAGTTGAGTATCTATAATATTCCACAACTACAAATAAAGCCAAATCTTAGATTAATTAAAACATCTAATGACAATCTCATTTTATGGATGTAGAAAGATGAGTTGATATCCTGGAAATAACTGAAACAATCCAACGCATTGGATTTCATGATCGACTGTAAATATGAGAGAACAGATTTTTGAAAATTATCAGGAAAACATTTTAATTGCACAGGATCTATAACTTTGTCTTACTTGGTTTTAGAATTACCTGGTTTTACAGAAACAAAATTACTTTAAATTATTAAATGCCATAGGAATTCCTATTATGAGAGCGAAAAATCTCTTCATTTCTTGAAATCACAAATATTAATGAAGTGGCATGAATGAGATACAGTAAAACTAGTGTTATTAGAGAAGAAATTAAATTTAAAATTTACAATAATGGCATTTAAACAGGCGAAGTTATTTCTACATCTTTGTATACAGCATGATTTCAAAATAATTCAGGAAAATATTTAGACAGATATAAAATCCAGGTTTCTTATTTTTATGTTATGACTTATAGTTTTAAAATTTAACTGACTATAAAATAATAAAGCCGATAATACTTTAAATTCATTCTTCAGTAATTTTATTATCTGTAGAATTCTCTAATATTTATCATTATTTTGATATAAATAAATTCATTTCGAATGAATGCAGTAGTTAAACTATGCAGGTATATAAAAGATGTATTGAATATCAACATGCAAAATAAAGTTAGCTTCATATGTTTACAGATTTTCTAGAAATCCTATACAAGTTAAAATAGATCATTTTTGAGATTTTAACTACCAAATTAATAATTTTGGCTTAAGCCAGTCAGAAAATTTTGGATGCTCTTACATTAAACATTATTTACATAAACTAAATATATTTTCATGATATTTTTGAATATAAAAATAGTTAACACATCAAAATAATTATTAACTGTGTATAAAGTTGTAAGATTTAACTTTTGTTTTATATCTATGATTTTTATTTACTTCATAATTTTATATTTTTATTTTAATTTTATTGGTTAGAAGTAGATATTAGTGCAAGTAGATTTAATTGTATTTTTACATTTTAAACCGATTTAGTTTCTAATGATTAGATTTAGATTTGAGGGATACATTGTTTAAAATAATTTAAGGAACTATTTTATGTAGGCAACTTACCTTTGTAAACAAATAAATTTTTCCTCTAGTAATTCGATTTACTATGTCTTTCCATACAGAACAGACAAATTTGCATCTGAGTAAGTCACAAATCTCTAAATTCCGTAAAATGAGTTTAATTATATGATGCATATTTGTTAATATAAAGCTATAGTCTCTCTGAGGAGCTAAAACTCTTACAGCATTTTCTTCTTCCATTATTCTAAAAATTTCTGTAAGAAATTTAATACAGTTATCTTGGATAAAAATGGATGTTACTGAATATAATAAATATTTTAATGGTTAATTCTAGAAATAACTATATACCTTAAATATGATAGCAGTGATGTGATATCATTAGTTACAACATACCATACAATATCCGTTATATTAATATATTTTAATAAAATGTATTAAAAATATATTTTATTATTTAGTATTAAATATATTTTCTTATATTAAGAGCTCGTTCAAATAGAGGCAGTTCATATAAGAAGTGTATTTTAGATAAAACTTATTGATATTCCGGAATTTACAAAAGCGGAAATTGTTTAGTTCAGAAAGATGTATATTTTTTAATTTTAACTTAATTTAAAAATAATTAAACAGAAATATGTGAGAGAGAGAGAGGAAAAAAAATCCATGACATGACTCTGGAATAATAGAGTATATATGTAAAAAATTATATTGGGATGAAGAAAATCTTGGTTTCGGTTTAGAAAGCGCTTCTATCAGTGGTAATGTAACAGAGTCGTTCCCAACGTGTATCGCACGCCCCACAAGGGGACAATCCGAGAACGAGTAATATTAACAGTGAATTTTTTGCATTTCTTATGGTTCTAGGTGGTTCATATACAGTATATAAATATATACTGTGACATGCACATTTTTTAAATCTAAAATCAAAATGCATACGTCCCACAGCTGGTGACAATGGAGAGGGGGAGAGCCGGCTAATAGAGAGGAGTGGTTAGAACCTTTACTCTTCACGTCTCCATTGTCATCAGCTACCGCCGTTTGCATTCTGATTAAGATATATCTGATGATCTTAGAACAGCGTTTCTCAACCGCTGGTCCGTCGGACCGGCACCGGACGTGGAGAAATTTGACTTGGTCCGCGAACAGCTTATGTTTATATTTAAATATTATTGTAAGTAAATTATAATAAAAATGTTAGTTAACTTATGTAGTAGTTATTTAATAATAGTAAAATTTTTTTGTTAAAAAACCACCGGCCCGCGAAATTTTTTTTTACAAATTTTACAGGTCCGCACACCAAAAAAGGTGGAGAAACACTGTCTTAGAAAAAAGTTAACAACGTACAGTATTTAGCGTGCACACGCAGTTATTATTATTGAAGGGTCTTGATACAAATCACTTCATATTATTTTTTAAACAATTTCTTACTGATTTCTACCTCAATACTTCAACTGTCCTCTCGTTCTTTAGTTTTCTCTTTCATGAATGTCGTGTTCTTTGGAGGCTTGTTTAGCGTTTTAGGTTTTCTTTACGCGAATCGGAATTCACTTTTCTTGAATAAAAAATTTATATATGACAGAGGGGCATCAGGATTTTAGGATAATAAGATGGTGCATGACCAAATAAAGGTTGGGAACCACTGATCTAACAGATCGTAGAAAATGTGGGAAATAAACAGATACTGTATTTTTGTTGCATGTTTGTCAACATTTTTCAGTTATGGTGAAAGTTTCTCAACTGTGAGATATGTAGAAACACAAAATGTTTTTAAAACACATTAGTATTATCACACAAAAATTTCACATCTAAAAAATGTGTGTTATAATTCTGTAACGTAAGAATTCTGTTCTCATTCTATCTATTGATTCTAGAATGTAGATTTTATAGATTAGATGAAACTCAAATCTACTCTGCTATAATATAGCAGGCTTGTCTAGGTCTTAGTAATTCTTGTAACAAAAGATAGTAAGTATTTGGCTCGAGAATGATTGCCACATTTCCTTATAATGTACAGTTCCACATATAAATATCAAAATTGGCCAATATAGTATTTAAACTGTTTTTTTGTCATATATCCGTGAAAATATCAATTTACATATATACTGTATATATAGCATAAAAAAAATTCATGTGATATTTCCAGGTCTCTCCGTAATTTTAGAAAAAAAAAATACAGGATGAATATTGGAAAATTATATCTGTCACGTGACATAGATGTGGTAATGTGTGTGTTGTAAGTCATCGAAATGCTGGACGATAAACAGCTCGGTGAAGTCACGTGGTATACAGGCAATCCACTGCTTGCCATGGCCAAAAATAATAACTAAAAATACTCTAATTCAACTTTTCCGGTTGCATATACATACACATATCATATTGTTTTTTATATGCATCACAGCGTCTCATTAGTCGGCAAGCAAAGCTTTATTTTGTATCCTTTCATAACTTTATCATGTCCAGTAAGAGAAATAATGGAACCTACTCCTAATGAAAATTCCAACCTAAAAAGGAGTAGAGAAAAAGCTTTAGGTTTCCCAGCAAAAGCGCCAGATTTACAGCCATTTTCTTCAAAGGCTGATTTTGTTTACGTTTTCTAAAAATAAACGTTTTCGTTTCTAAACGAAAACATTTATTTTATTTAATACAATATTTTATTTTTAGAAAACGTCAAATATTTTCACATATTTTATAATAGGTAAATGTTCCTATTTAAGAGAATGGAAAATAATGTTTGGAATCTGTCTGGCATATATCCTCCATGACTTACTCAGCAGCACTGTGTTCTCTCAATGAAATTCGTAATCACTATTTCACCTGTCTGCCTATCGAGATGGCTAATGACACGTTTAATTTCCTCTTTGAATTCTTGCACTGTTCGGGGTTTGTTTGTATTAACTTGTGAGTTCAGAAACATTCAAAGAAAGTAGTTGAAGGGGAGGAAGCTCAAATCACATTGCTGGATAGTTCTGGGATCTATGCTAGTCTCTCTCCTCAGAGAGGAAAAATCGTCTCTGTTGAAAGAAAATCTTTCCACCGACATAGTACAGAGATTATTACGTTTTACGCGATGCTCCAGTCATTCTTTTTTTTTGGAAAGGTCGTCATTTTCCCATGATGCTTCGAATTCGTGTATACATAACGTCAATCTCATTTCAACCAATGAAATTACCCTTTTATATTGCATTTTGCCGGCAACGCAAACTCGGCATTTGAAGAAAATGGCGGTAAAGAGACGGTGGTTATTTATCTAAGTAAACTACGCATCAATTATAAGTTTTAATAAGTCGAAGAAATAACACACACTATTTTGGAGAATATAATAGGGAATGTATGGAAGCAGTCATTGAGAGAAATGCGGAATGACTGACTGTCAGCAAATGCACGACAAAGTTGTGATATTAATATGATGTTTTATTAAACTAAGAGAAACTTTCACCAATAACGAAAGACAAAAATATTTGTTTATTTGTAGCAAAATATTTATATTTAAATCGAATAATACCGGTGTTTGCAGTCAAAAATAATGCTACTGACATTGTGAGATAACATTTTACTGTGAATACTGTGCTTCACATGAATTCGGATTGTGTTTGTTACTATTTATATATTTAACTGATTGTATTAATTTATTATTTTATAAATTGTGAATATTAACAAGCGCATGAACATTTCAACGTACCAAAATCTGTGTGTTCAATCTGAATACAATGTTAATTTATATTGACAAATGGTGGTAGTCAAAGTGAAATTTTGCTTAAACATAAAATAATTTAAATCATCGATAACACAACTGTTAACAAACTTCAAATACCGATATATTAAATTGCAAAAATAAGATTACGAAAAAATATTATACATTCAATGCATAGAATTTGTTTGAATTTTCGTTTATTGTTCAAAGATGTTTAGAAAATGGGAACATGCAATAATGTCCTAAACAACGAATAATAGCTTAAAACATGTCATAATTCTGATCGATAGACAATCCAATATTACCTTCAATATTCTGTTGAAATCCTCTCCCCGAGAAAAACTACAACGCAGATGTATTTCAGCTGAAAATCTTTCATCCAATATTTACAAATTTGACAATAATTCCTTACAAAGCCACATTGTCATTTGTTTTAATTAATAATTAATTAATTTTTGGATGATCTATTTAAAAAAAAAACATTCCGAACATTTTAACAGCCTTTAGATATCCTATTCCAAATGAAAATAGTTATTTCTTCTTTCAAAACATA
>WUQG02429687.1:0-14451 GCA_011317285.2 Androctonus mauritanicus | reverse complement strand
TCTCTGTGCATCGCCAGTCATGACGTCAGTTCGCTTCGCCTATCGCTTTTCGCAGCTTGGTGGGAACTAACCCTAACGGTTGATCATTAAAATTGCTCTTTCATTAATACGGCATTGTAAATATGTTTCCTTTTCGTTATCTGCACCTATATAATAAAAAAATAATATCCATATTTACGTAGGTCTGTTTAAAAATAACAACAGATTGAAAATAATATATGCAAAAAGTGAATTTTTCAGACTGAAAAGAATGAATTACGATAAACGAATACTTACTTTCAGTATTTTTCCTTTATATTTTCAGCTATCTTCAAAATTTGGTTTGAAAATATGATGATAAATTGTTTTATTTTGAAAGCAATATAAATTTAAAGCTTTCAAGTTTTAAAAACGATTCAGTTATAATTCACACGAAATAATCAAAATCTAAGCTACAGTATTTTTCATCAATAGCTTATAAAGTGATATTATTTCAACTTCAGTTTCTTTTTTTATTGAGCAACACAACTATGGTAAATATACCAAGAAATATTTATAGAAAACGAATCGAAGTAATGATTCTAAGCCAATTTATAAATGAATTCCTTTGGACATTCATATTATTTGAATTTTACTTTCTTTTGTCAATTTTTTCATAGATAATTTATCTGAGAAATGATATTTATTATGCCGTGAAAATTTTGTAATTATAGGATTTTTAGTGCAAATTTCATCTTATCATCTAAAAAAGAAATTATCACCACTTTTCAGTTTAATTTCCATACTTTAAATATAGGATTTTAAAAGAAATAAATTAAAAATATCTGATTAAAAGTGTTATTTTTGATACGCGTTATAAATTTAAACGATTTTAAATCACACCTCTCTTAAAGGCAGCGAATTAATATGTAGTTGCGTTTACACGCTACTAAATTATGATTAAATAATCTAGGCCTACATATAATTGATTAAAAACCGCGTGAAATATTTGTTTATTTTATTTTGGTAGTAAGATGCACTTGGTGTTAAAATTCGATCATCAGTCTCAATTTTCATATAGACTTAAATTTTTCTGAACGAAAATAATTTCTGAAAGTTTTTATATTATATAAAAATACGATATGTTTTATTATTAACAACATTTTGTTCTTTTATTGGCTGGCAGCATTGTATTTTAAGTTGGAAAAAGGAAAATAAACTACCATTTAATATTTTTTGTCTTCTATATATTGTCCTTTGTATAATTAATATATTTATGAAAATTTTATATTCTAACTTTTATATATAAATTTATTTTATTTTTAATTCAGAAGCGCAATGCTGTATTCACTTTCTGAAATTTGACGCTTTCAATAAACTGTATATAGATTGGTGTAAGGAAAGACTATTCGTTTAACTAAATGGCTTCATTTATTTCAGCAAACTTAAAGTGAAACCGCATTCATTCAGATATATACAATTGGTACAGAATGTATATTAAGCGACATCCTTTAATGATGGATTTGTAACGACATATTTAGAGTGTATATAAATGGTTGGAATATTTCGGTTCGTATCTTGGCTATTAAATGCTGAAATTTTATTAAAATTTTATAGAAACATCAACGTGTCTTAAATATAACTTTTATTTATCGAGGGAAATTAATAAATAATTCATAAAAGTAGTGCATTTAAATATAATTCTGAAGTAGTTCAGTTATCTAAGTGTTACCAGTGTCATTAGTAATTGAAAAAATCTTTAATATCAAAATAATAGTTTATAAAAAAACCAATAAAATAAAGAAATTATTAATAATAAAATCCGCATATTTTAACTTTAATATTCAGTCATTCTAATTATTTTCAATATAATTAATTAAAAATTGTCACCAGATAACGGAGATCATTCGATACATTTATTGATTTTATATGTAATTATATTAAAAACACGTAAAGTATAATCATAATAATAACAATGTTTAATTTTTGACCCGTTTCTTTAATGATATATCACATCGTATTTTGAAAATGAATCAAACAACGCAAAGAAATGAAAGACATTTCGTATGAAAATAGTTAACCACGAAATAATTTTGATCTTAATATCAAATGCTGGTTTCTTTAGGATTATCGGTATTTAACAATTGTTGGGGATTTCCAAGTTCGTCCAGTAACCAATACGTTGTCATTTTTCCTTTACCCTGCAAAATAACATTTCTTTCTTTATTTTTTAACATAAAATATACATCCTACGAATTTTACCATCTTTATATGTAAAATTTTATTAAATAATGGGCTAAACTAGTTGGTAAATTTATAATTATTTAACATTTTTGTCGATAAAAATGGTTTGGTAAAGAAGTGATAATTATTTTCTTACCTTCATTTCTACTTCTCCTCTGCATTCTAGCTGAAACGTTCCAAAATAATCCAAGATCTCTTTGGTTTTCGGACTAACATGAATTTTCAGCGCTAAAAATAAATTATATCATCATCGAAATTTTGTTTTATTATTATTTTAAGGAATTAATATCTAATCTTTGTATTATATTATACATTTATTATAATAAGCGCTAAGAAAGATAAACTGTATACAGTATTTTGTCGTTCGCTTATATCAATCATTTTATATCATTAAAGATAACTTTCGGTAAGAAGTTCTTCCCACGCTGAATCCAATAATTATTTATTTTTTACTTTCGCATCGTAGTGATTTTAATAAGTGTAATATATACAGTACTGCATTATCAGTTTTACTTTTGAATTTTATACTATCGTCTATTATAAATTAATAATTTAATCGTCTATTATTATTTTTAATAGACGATATATAAACTGCCGCACATAAAATTAGAACTTATGAAAAATTGGTGAAAGCGATTGATTTAGATAATTTAGATTCTAATTATTACGAGAAATCTTGGAAAATGTTTTATGCCAAACTAAAAGAAGAACTTTGCATCGACTCTCAAATTAGATAATGGCTAACAAACTCGGCACTCGAACAATATTTAAATGACAAGGACACACCACTTCCACTAGATCCAAACTAGTAACAGGAAAGCTTTTAGGGGATATAAAATGTTTATATTATTTTAAAAAAATAGTAGAATTGACAATGGAGGGATATCACGATTTGGAAGGCAACATATGGCTTAATCGCATTCCCTAGATTCTGCAGCTGATTTTTTCTGGTGAAATTTTAAGCTAGACCAGTAATGAATACAGAGAAAGAAATCTGGCCAAACGTCTTTCAGTTTAAAACCAATTATAAAAATCAATTTAATGAATCCAGTACGATTTTTTAAAAATTTTTAAAGCCGAGTCCAAAAAGACAATCTATAAAATTTCACAAAAATACTTTTAAGTAAATAGCCCGATAATAAATAATCATTTCCGTTTAATTTATAGTCAGGCAGGCATTTTAGACAAATGTAATTTTTATATTTCCAATAAAACTAACAAAAATTGCTATTTTGTTTTGAATTTCAATAAATGCGCAGTTTATAAGAATTAACTGGTGCCGCTTTCCTCCTTTTGTAGAAATATAATGCAATCGTTATTTGGAAATTGTTCATTTAAAAATGTTAAAAGATTAATCATTTTCTAATTTATCAGTTCTTAATCCGAAGTAATCACCACGGACCGGGAACCGTGGAAAAAGATCTCCCAGTTGTTGGTTGACACCGTTAATGCTATAAACACAACCAGTTCTGCATCAGTAATTTGTTATTGGAAAGGAACTCGTCCGGTCGGGGCGGCCCACAGAGACGAGGACAACCAGCAAGTGTGCAACTGACAGACGTGTAACCGACGTTTTCAACTTTTAGTGTTAGTGTCGGAATCACTTTCAAAACTGGATTACTGACACCAGCTCACGTCGGTAAAAGTCTTTCTCCGGTACGTGGAAGGCACTCTCAACATCCTATTCGAATGAAGGCGGTAACATAGGCTAAGTTAGGTTTAAGTAGAACTTCATTGTTAATGGCTATATGCGTATCCTGGTAAATAGGCTTATATTTTGATTTACAAAATAAGTTTCCCAGTCAATATCTCTGGGCCTGTCCATCCACGGGCCGTGCGCTCAACCTGCCGACCAAATGACACGCCAAGAAAATATTGTTTTTATTCCCAAAGTATATTTCGAGTTTTCGGGTTTATATGGGTTGTTTAACCAGACGATTTTATATGGAATCGGATAGTAGCGAGATATTTTCCAATTCAATATCGAAAAATAAAGCCCTTACCAGATTAGACACCATAGATATTATAGGATTAAAGAAAGAATCTGAGAATATTTTCCCAAAGCAGATTTATATAAATCAAAATTCGATAACTTTTCTGCTAAATCCTAACAAAACTAAATTAGATTTTTTTTCCTCACTATTATAAAATCATACGCACAAAAACTCTAAACGTAATTTTTCTTTTAAATGTTTGTTATAATTAAAATCGAGGATCCGAATTCTTATTTTTAATTTAATAATTACAATTAAATTTTACCGCGCTAGATTATATTATGTAAATTCTAAATGGCGTAAAGTAAATTGAATGGCCCATTTCAAAATGAAAAATGTGAGATTTGTACCAAAAAAATCAAATACATTACTAAAAACGATATAAAAATCGACTTAAAAGGTAAATTTTTATTCGTTAATTCTTTTTATAGCGTTATTAATAAAAATAACTTACAGTTTCGATTATTTTAGAAATCCAGCTTGTTTTCTGCTTTTTGACTTCCCCTTCCAAAGTGGAACGAAAGGGTAGGTGAATTAGACTGTCTGTTGGTCTGTTATTCGGGCCAAACTGGCGAAAATTTGATCCGATTTGAATAAAACTAACATATGTTATTAAATTTCGATAGAAAACCGAGTTTATTAAAAGCCATCGATTTCCGATCAACATTAGCGGTGTCATGTAATTAATCCATATTTTCGACCATAGTTCACCTAATTATTATTATTATCATTATTCGATTTGAATGAAATTAGTACATATTATTGGCATCTTAGAAACCAAGAGTATTGAAAATGACTGATATTGAAGGAGTGGTATCTGTCTAGACATCTATATACCAAAATGATATCCTGTGGTGCAACTATTGTCTGATTTGATCGAAATTCACATATACTGTATTGTAGAGATCCATCTGTGCTGAAAATGATTACAATCAACCATTATCGTCTGAAAAGTTATCAAACAGATGTAAAATCGAATAATGGAAAGAGTCGCCTAGACTATTTATCCATCTGAACTTATTCTTTCAATTTTAACTCCAATATTCATTATTTTTTCCCACACGAAATATTTATGGTAAACCATCAGAAAATCAAACAATATAAAAATAATATATATTTTTTATTCGATATATATACTATATCAAAAAATTATTTTCGTTTAAGAGTGAGCTTATTGGTAACAACCATTCTAGTAAAATAAATTATTATATAATAAAATGAGACAATTTTAATAACATTCTGGTAGAAGAGAAGCAATTAGCGTGTTGTTAATTACGAGGACGCTTCTGATTTCACTAGGTTGAAATTTACTGCATTTCTAAGTAAAATTTATGTAAATAGCCACAGCACTAAATTTCGAGCATCAAAATTCATTTATAGAGAGACATTCTAAATTTGAAACATCTATGTTAAGATTTTTCTTATTGTTATAAGTGTTTGTTTTTTATGTCTAAAATTTCGTTCGATCCATCGATTATATAAATTATTTCAAATTTCTCTAGAAAATTTCTTTTACGTTTATTATCAGAAACACTTTTAAATTTAAACGAAACTGATTCAGAATAATTAATACAATTTTCTAGCTAATTATTTTCAATTTATTTTATATCCGAGACTCGATTCCTGTAACAGAAAAAACTGATCTATTTTGAAATCGTTAGGCTAAAAATCGATACAAAAACAATCTGAAATCCAATTTAAAAAAATCGATTTTGGCCATAATAGATTTGAATCGCATATTCCTGTTTAAGGCATTTAATTGTTGCCAATCACATTCGGAAATCTTTAAATTTGTAATTCATTAATATTTTATGCTTCTCATTTATAATCTAGTCATGCGCTACTGAATCAAAAAAAATAAGATTCGGAACAAGTAAAATTTATTTTATTAAGGTAACGATTTTTAATAATTCCGATATTTAACTATAGCTGTTTTCAAATCAATATATGTAAGTACAGCTTCAAAATGAGAGAATAAAATATTCATTACTTTACTTTCGTGTTTCTCTCATTTCGTGTTCGTCTACATCTCGAAATGTTGTTGTAATCGGTAAAGATCGGTGTTGGCTGACATTAGACATGTACAGCACAACATATTCTATTCCTCACTGATAAATGTATTCCATTAATGATAAAAGAAAAGCACACGAGAAATGCAAAATGAGCATTTATATGCTCATTTTGCATTTCTCGTGTGCTTTTCTTATCTTTATTACGCTCTTTTTTTGAGGGAAAAAATCTCCGAAATTAATTAAATCAGAATTTCAGTTTCGAACAATTAAATATTCCTAATATCGGCTAATAAACGAGAATTATATAAAGACATGCGGAAGATATCTACAGCACTAGATTGCTCTCCAATGTGTCATATGTAAGTATATTGATAGCTAAGCTTTTATTATGCCTTTCAGTACGTCATAAACATGCGTATCGTTCTATAAAGTTCGTTGCAGTTTGAAAAAACTATTCTTCGTCGAGATCGTACCAAATAACATTTCGTCAGGAACAATACGATGGAAAATTTCGATATAAAATTGATTCAATAATACTAATTTCATTACCACAATTTTAAGCCTTGAATTTTTGTATATGATAGAATATCTAATAATGCGATTCGAATATTGATAGCATATTGTTCTCTTACATTTCCTTGCTTTATTAAACGGTGCGAAAGAAAGCTGTAAATTTATTGATTGATCATGCGACATCTCATAAAAATGATATAGTCGAGATAGTCATAAGCTGTAGTCATTGAAGACAATACATAAACATTTATCTACATTTCAGTATACTTACCAACATGATTGTACCAGACGTCTAAACGATTGTACCAGACGCCTAAAGCTTTGGTCGTTAAGTAACATGACTATCTCAAAATTAAACAATTTTAAACGCAGCGTAGCATAATTGTTTTGTATGATTGCAATAAAACTGTTTTATTGCAAAAAAACAATTTTTGCAATAAAACAATTTTTTGCAATAGGAATTCTTGAAAAAAATGCAAAAAATGCTAAAATTCATCATTTAGAAAACTTTTAATTATTATTTATCATATAGACATAGGTTTGCAATTTTTAAACAAATATAAAAGTATAATAGTTATAAATATTAGCAGTAATCATTGAGATTACGATAAAGAATATAATATAAATATATATACTGTATATGTTACGCCCAAACACCGAAATCGCGCAATGACCGAAATCGCGCAATGACCGAAAACAAACAGCCACAACGCGTTGTGGTCAGTTCCAAACGACCAAACATCGATGTTCAACATTATTTCGCTTGGTGACGTAACCACAACGCGTTGTGGACAACTCCGCCAAAACCAATATACGTTCTGAGCGTTTTGAAACCACCACACACCGTTCTGAAACAGACCAGGGTATGTGTTTGCAGTAGTATGCTACGGAAAACATCGGGACTCTCCTACTACATGCATACCACATGTATGCATATAGTATAGTATATACTATATGCATACTATACACATGTACAGGGTATGTATGCATAGTATACACATGTAGTAGTATGCAATAGTAGTACATGCATACTACCTATGCACATGTAGTACGCATTTGTGGTAGTATGCACGGAGCATACTACTACAAATACATACCCTGGTCTGTTTCAGAACGGTGTGTGGTGGTTTCAAAACGCTCAGAACACATTGGTTTGGGCGGAATTGTCCACAACGCGTTGTGGTTACTTCACCACGGCCACCAAGCGAAATAATGTTGAGCATCGGTGTTTGGTCGTTGGGAATTGACTACAATGCGTTGTAGATGTTTTTTCGGTCATTGCGCGATTTCGGTGTTTGGGTGTAACATATATAGGCCTATATATTCGTGTTTGCAAATCACAGAATGCATGCGAAATTCGCTATTCATTAACAAGCTTGTAATTAAACAATCTCAAAACTAAACAACATTCACTTTTGAAAGCAAAATTAATTGTTACTAATGTAATTACAGGATAAAACTACCTTCAATATTCTGATTCTGGCAGTACGAAACAATCCAGGCAGTTTATAACAGCAATTTTGACTTTTTATTTTTAAATCTAGACTAATATATTACAATTTCTTTGACATTTATTTATTTTTTTTTCTTTCTTCAAAATGACAAAACGAAATTAAAGTATAGCTTCCTATATATATATTTTATGATCGAAATCAGATCAGAGCATTTTATGATCTATGTAGAAGCATTACGAGCATTTTATGATCAGTATTTTATATATAAGAATATTGTATATATTAACTGCAAATTTTATTGTATTAAAATTTTTATAAATTAGGATAAGTCATTCATTAATTTTTTATTTCATATTTTTCTATTTTTATTTCATATATATATATATATATACACTACAACTTCATTATTTGTTATACAAACGTTTTAATTTAAACTTTACATAATAAAAGAATTAATAAAGCTTAACATCAATTTTTAACTTATTCGGATCTGATCCTGTTTACTTATCCATCATTAATATTAACATAGCACGATAGAAATTTATAATAAAAAACCAATAGTATTTTAAAATTTGTATGCAAGAAAGATAAAATTAGCGTATCTTTGACCAAACTAATACCAGATATTCGGATAATATTTGAACCACATTTCAAACAAACTTCCAAACTCCCGATAAGACTATACGGAGTAAAGGTGGAAATTTTTCATATAGTAATTAGTAAAAAAATAAATTGATAAATATTGAGAAAAAATAGAGAAGATAGTTTGAAACAATCTTTTTGAATGATGGTTGTTTGAATGAGAGAATGGATACGGATACATTTTTACTAATGTTTTTCAAGTAGAGATATTGATATTAGTTTATTATTTTCCATAACTTTTCTCTTAAAATGATAAAATTTATCAATCAATATAATAATAATCTTATTAACATTGCACGATTTCAAGATTTTAAAATGAGAAAGTTGAAAATAATGAAATGTTAGAAAAAACAGTTGAATAAATGTATTGGAAATTTATAAAAAAAAAAGTAGAAAATCTAAATGAAAATTTGAAAAGCTTACATTTTTAAAATAATTTATTTCTTTCTCATTTACAATTTTTAAAAAAAGAGAAAAACAGAAGTTTCATAAGTATTGAATATTTGATAGTATTTTCATAATGGAAATTACGTATCTTACAGAAATATTTATATTCCTTAAGATATTTAACTTTTATAATGAAAAGAACTTTGTATTTCTCTTGGAAAAAACTAATATAAAGCACGTAGTAAGATAGTTATTGGAATCAATTAAAAGTTTAATTTATTAAATTTTATGAATACATCTAATAGAAGGTGTGCGTAGTTTCTTTGCCTGTGTCATTCGTTTAATCCCGATAAAAATTGTCTTGTGTATATTAAAATTCCTGATCTATTCGTTACCTATAACATTTTATCTTCAGAAAGTAACTAGTTTACTATCAGGAACTAGAAAGCAATCTGTTTTTCGAAATCATAAAAATTATAAAATTCGTATAATTCGAAAAACAAATTCGACAAAGATTTTAATTTTTATATGATAAATAAATTTAAATCTCTAATTTGTAAAGAAATTAAGTACTTTAAAAATAATTTAATTACACAATCAAATACCAACATAAGTAATTTATTTAAGGAAAGTTCGATTAGCTGTATGAATAGCGCTGTGGCCAGCTGGTTAGAGAATATTTATATCAAATATAGGATAATACAATAGTCGGTAATTATCGATCTTCCCATGGAGAAAATAATCGTATCGAATACAAAACTGACATAGTTGATGATTAGACTCGATAATTATGTTTTAATAAATGAATTATTAGGAAAAATTAAATATTTAAGTGGAAAAATAAATGTTAAAACTTCAAATGAACCAAAATAAAATCGAGTCGAATATGAACCAGCTTCAAAAATTTGAATGCGAATCTGAAGCTCTGAAAGGTAGAAATATAAAATCAAAAGGAATCGATGATATTCGAGACTCTTGCCTATGGTATTGCATTTTATTTAATACTTTGAATGAAAGATATTTATCGTCTAGATTTACGAAAATCAAACTCACTCTACTATTGGACTCTGATCCGAATTCAGCTTTATTTCACAGACAGGAGACGACACACAATTTGGTTCAAAACTGCTTCCATAAAAATTTGAAAACACTGAACTTAACGCCGAGAATTCTTTAGGGAAAAATAAGTTATTTAATAGTTTAACATTACGCTTAAGTGAATTCGATTACCATCATTGAAATTACTGTGTTGTATAATTCTACTGGAAAGCTACATTCATTAATTTAATACACTATCTCGATTTACAATATTTTTTTTAAATAAAAAGATAACATATATCATATTTTAGATCTTATCGCATAAACTGATCGAATGAAGATGGATATCCTATACCAGCGGTTCTCCATCTTTCGATAAATGCATACCGCCAAATCCAAAAATTTCAGTACCACCGACAAAAAATATGTCTCGGGTACAAACAGAAAGTCAAGATTATACACGTACTACTACTCATATCTAGCCTACCGCTAATTTAGAACCGCTGTCCTAGGCCGTCGTTTACTATACAATGATAATATTGATTATACTTTTATAAGAATAGACAATATAAAACAATGGTGAATAATCAACTCTTATAAATGACTACTTTGAAATATTGATAACTCTCATTAATATTTCAAATTAGTAATTGATAATCAAAAGGTTAACTTCTTAGAATTTTATTCCACGCTATATTAATCCAATATTTCGATTAAATTCTTAAGTCATTGGCTACGCCATCGGATGATATTGTTAAACATTAATGCAAACAGAATAAGTTTCTTTTTCCTCTCAAGAAAAAGTTAATTATACATTTATTTATATTTTTAATGGTAATATATTCATTTATACAATCTCGAGATTGAAGATATATTTCCGATTTTAAAATACATTCAATATATTAAGAAGAAACTGAACAAAAAATACGCTATAGATGGAGATAACTTTCATATTTTACTTATTAAATAATAAAATATTATTAGTCATTAAACATTTAAAATATAAATATATGCAGCAATTGCAAACGCTATTTCATTATAATTTCCTCAGCGTATCTGAAAATTATTTAGACGATTTAAGATTGATGTATGGGCTTTGCAGTAAAGAAATGATAAATTTGCAACTAATTAAAATTTGTTTCAAATCAGTAAAAATAATTCAATAAAGCATCAACTTTTATCATCAGAAAATTAACATTATTTAAATTTTTTACTTCATCTTTTTAAGTTTTCTTTGGGATTTTATGTAAGTTATGGGATTTCTTTCAGTCACAAGATGTAACAATTGGATAATAAAATGTTCAAATTCGAACGAATTCGAAATTTAAGAGTAGATATTCAACAACTTATCGAAATTTTAGTTTATCGAAATGAATATAAAATAATTAATAATTTGGCGTAGCAACAAAAATGCCTTCATTGAAATACTTCAGAATGATGTTTGAATTCCGGATAATGTCATAGCGACATTGGTGTGACGTCATTGTGGCATTACATGTTGACTAAATCAACTGAAAATCAGTGTCAAAATTAGATACGAAAAGCCAATGGATTACAAACGCGAGAATAAATTATATGACGTCATTGTTATCGTGTGTGACATCGCAAAAACGCAATTGTGACGATAAAGTAATAAGGGAAGAACAGTGGCGTCACAAAACTCAAATACAGTATGTGACTTTAGTTTTTTCCTCAATTTACTTGATCAGCCAATTGATTCAAATGCTATATGATTTTGTTCGAATTCGGCTATCGTCATAAGATCCCATGACGTCACACAGACATGATAAATATATGACGTCACTGACGTCATATATTTATCATGTCTGTGACGTCATGGGATCTTATGACGATATTATCGATATTATGTCGGCGTGTATACGTGACGTCACGTCACGTATACACGCCGACATAATATCGATAACTGATCACACGATTTTGTACTTTAACAAATTCAAAAAGAACAAATAACTCCTACCAGTTATAATTCAGTCAGTCTGATGATAATATTAAGATTTCAATAAACACTAGATTTGCAATAACAAATGAAATCAGTGCGTGAAATAGTTTTCAATTGATAAAAATTCTTTCTGGAATACAATACAATAAATTTAGATCGGTAAAATGATCAATTTTTGGTAGGTATAGTATGCGATATAACAGCATTATATTCAATGTTTCTCCAAGTAAATTTTTTCCAAATCGAAGAGAGGAAAGGAAGACTCAAGTTGGTGAATCTTCTGAAAATTATGAGGACTGTATTAAAGAATATTGAACAACTAAAACTATAGAAGAAATCGACATGTAAATAATCAAAACAAAGTTTTTTCCTAATATACTATATATGTTTTCAAACTATGCCCAAGCAAGGCCAGGCACATTTTGCTAGCGTATAATAACAATGGGACACACAATTATATTAATTTGTAATTATGTTAATCAACCGAATAAGAATTGTTTATAAATATCATTGTATAGACAAACATTTATAAATAATTAAATAATATGCAGAAATTAAACTTTTAAATAAAGAAAGAATCCCAGAAGTATTGTATCACAAAATCATTAAAATCATTGTTGTGCCATCATTATTGTGTCACAAAATCATCGTATCGCAACCTCTTAATTTTTCCCTGATATTATCAGTTTCTCTATTAACTTCATAAAAATTTAATTAAATACGGTAATTAATTACAGTTACTTGTCCTAAAATAGATATAAAAGTTTGACAATTCAATTGAGACTTTACTATCGATTCTTACAAACCAAAAATTAACATTTACATTATGGATAACATTATGTAATATTACGAATTTTATAATGAATTTTTACCAACCTAAACCCGTCGATTCCATTCTGGAAGCTGTATTGACGGTATCACCAAATAAACAATATCTAGGCATTTTTAATCCTACAACTCCAGCAACACATGGCCCTACAATATGTAAAAAATATATTGAACAAATAATAAATATAGTATACAATCTTTGATCTGTAGTAAATAATAAACATTTTATTAATCGCAGATCTTAAAAAGTATTTTAAAATAAAGAAGTTTCTAACTTTAAAATATTGTAATTTAATTAATCTATTATTAATTATAGATATTAAACTATATTACATTCTTTAAAATATCCTGAAATAAAATAAGTTGTGAATCTAGAATTATGCCAAAAGTCAATAAACCTCGTGGCAATTTTATAAGTCATTTCTATCATTATCAATTGAGCTGCTCGGGGGAACATAATGGTAAGTGCCACTGCCATCAAACAAACAAATATTGCTTGTTGATGGGAGTGCCATCAAATGTTGCTTATGTTCCCCGAGCAGCTCAATTCTTTATATATATATTATATATATATATGTGTGTGTGTGTGTGTGTGTGTGTGTGTGTGTGTGTGTGTGTATAAGAAACAAAATATCCCTCCCTAGCAAAAGTTACCGCTATTCGAATCAAGAGCCAAAAATTAACTAACTTAAAGAAGAAAAATTATTGTGTACTCATGAGAAGTGTTGATTATATAATGATATTAGGATATTTTAATAAGTATTACTTTAAGTGTACAGTACATAACAGAGAATATTGGATGTAGATACAGTTTGATGGGACAGAAGACATTCTAAAGTAATCGTTTCACCTGGACATATTCTACAGGAAGGGGAAGAAGCCAAAAAAGGAAGAGATTACGAGTCTTAGATCAAGGCCACGCATGAGCACACTGAAATCGGTTAACTTCCTTGACGTCATTTTAACACTTCTCCTATTGAAGTGTGCTTTGAAATTGTTTATTAAGCTTGCCTTCTTCCAGCTTCATCATGCTAACACAATCGACACGCTTAGATTTACTTAACGCTTTCGTTAATATATCAGCCATCATCGAGTCCGTTTTTAAGATATCGAACGTTTATTTCCTTGTTTTCCACTAATTCTCTAACAAAATGATAACTTATACCAACATGTTTGCTTCTCTTGTGGACGACACCATTTTTGGATAGTACTGCACTCTGATTTCACAATATACTATTGGGTCATTTACGAATTTTTCGAATTTCATGTGTATCAAGTCTTTTTATGTATATAATTTCACGACTGATTTTTGCAAGTGGTATATTCTCTGTTTCCATAGTTGATACACCAACTGACGTTTGCTTCTTTGACTTCCAGCTGATTGGTCCATTAGCCAGTATAATGATGTTATCGGTACATGA
>WUQG02429676.1:0-14451 GCA_011317285.2 Androctonus mauritanicus | reverse complement strand
CTTGTTCTCTTTCCTATTTCTTAAGCTTGCCGAGCCTAAATTTTAAACACTAATATTTTTATTTATAAAGCGCATTGGCACAAATGCTCGGACATGTTTTCAATGTTTTTTTTTTTCTAGATTACATCGGTTCAGTTTCATCAAAATTGATGGGTAGCCAACTGTGTCCTCTCCTTGTGAGTTTCAATATAATTTATAAAATGCTTTAAAGTGATTTTCAAATATTTCATAAAAAAAATATATAAATATTTCAATATTTTAAAAATGATTGTAATTTTTTCTAAATATCTTTTATATACTTTTGTGATAGTATTAAATGTGATGTGGGTCACAATAAAGAGCATATAAGGCCATGAATTTAAAACTTCTGTTCTAAATGATTGCTAAGATTTTCCTATGTATAACTTCTTCGCTGTTTTATGATTACTTGACTTAATCTAAAACAATATTTAGTCATTTTAGTTAATATGTATCTGTTAATTTTATATTATAGCAGTCGTGATTTTGGTTCCCTGTGAATAGAAGCAGAACTCATCTATTATTTGATCTAACCTGTGTGTTGTAAGAAGTTTCTAAAGTATTTTATATTTTCTCCAGTGGTCTATGATACTTTCTTTTTGTAAGATCTTTTTAACTTTTGCTTATGCTATCTGCTCTTTTCATTTGATCCTTCATTCTTTCAGTGATTAAACTTTTGAATACAGTTTATTGATATTTTAAATAAGTATGTTTTAAATAAATAAATTACAATTATATTAATAAAATTTAAAATTTAGTAATAAATGAAAAATATAATTGTACAGGTAGTTCTTGCTTTTATGAGCTAATTCATTCTTGGAGTGAATTGGGTTATAAGTACTTACTTAGAGAATCTCTAAGTAAGAACTTGTAATCCAAGAATTAATTTCCCATAGACATAATGTTAAAAAATCAGGTGTTCTTTTCTCAGTAATACAATTTGACCATAATAAAATTAAGTAAAGGTCAACCAAATCAATAGTATATGATTAAATAATGATTTATTTATTTAAATAAAAGGAAAAATAGCCTTTAAAATCAAGCAAAATTATTATTATAAATTATTTATGTCATATTAATGTTAAAAGTAATTTTTATTTTTGATTATTATTGACAGGCAAGTAGATGAGCTTTAATGCTGATGAACTACTATCTTTGGCACAAACCAAGAATAGAAGTTATTTACATAATATGCCAATAAAACCATAAGGCGAACTACTTCCGCTTCTTGACTGTCATTTTAAGTTTTCTGATTTAGAAGCAGATGATGGAGTTTCTGCTATAAAACCAGTTGTGCTGTATTGTATAGCTATGTATGTGGATTTAAATACCTTTTTATGGATGTTCAGAATTTATTTATTATAATTAATCATATTTTTGATATTCTTGATACTTCATGTTTGGGAAAAAAATTATAAATCCAGGAACTCATAAACCAAGAACTATCTGCTTATTAGTTTTTAACATTCTTCATATGTATACTTCTTGGCTTTGATTTTGATAACATAATTTAAAATATTATTTTAATTCCTTTAATTATTTTAAAATAAAAGACATGTTCAAAAATAGCTATTAGTTTTTTCAGAATTGTTTCTTATTGTGAGACATGAGGATGGTTCGAACATACTTATGACTTGCCTGTGGAGTGAGTTGGATGGTAATGAGACCTTAAGACAGAACAACACAGAGACTACATTCAGTAACAAACAACTTCCTTTATTAGAGAAAAAGGTTATAGTTATAGTAAAAGTTTGATATTTTTGTCAGAGGATAAATACCTTGAAATACAGAGATTTCTTTCAGTTTTCATTTTTGCAGAGATACAAATTCTTTTCTGAGTTCTTCTCTTGGATTAGCACGACTTTTCCTTTTTAATAACCTCTTGATGACATTTCTCTTTGATTGAATTAGTGCAGACTTGAGATAATTCTATTTCTCAAGTTTCAGCATAGTACAGTCTCTTGTTTGTATGATCATTCGGAGATTATTAGCTTCTTTTGGAGAGTTAGAGATGATTTTCTTCATACAAAACTGAAGATTGTTCTTATTGTACTAAAATATTCTACCAGTATCTAATTTTATGTTGAAGTTCTTGAACCAACTGACAAATTTGGATGAAATTTCAAGACAGATTTCCGACTTGAACATTTAACTCATAAATTGATTTTTTTCTTGGGAAAGACAATATTTCACGCTGTCTTACACCCCAGGACACAATTCTCATTGATGTTGTTGTGACACTTCCATGTCATTTAATTTTTTATTTTTATTATCATGGAGGACAAGGTTCTCCGAGTCAGATGGTACAATAAATAAACCTAGTATTAGTTTATATATCTAAGGTGTCACTCCAATTGAAATCCCTCCAATTATTATTATTATTATTATTTTGGTGAAGAGATATAGAGTGACACTCTACATCCATCCCGAATTCTATGTCCCCACATTATCCTCTGGGAATTTAATTTTGAATCCTGAGCTTAATATTTGGAATAATTGGATCAAATTTTTTCTGTAATAAACTTCATCTATATATGTAATAAACACAATAATAAAAATTTTTTGTGCCAAAACAGTGAGTTGCAAAAAATTATTACTTGAGCATTATAGCAGTATCTACTTTATCTAATGTCAAATTAAGCTTCAAATCTGTTTTAATTCCTTGAAATCAATTTTAATCAATCATTTTGGAACTTTCTTAGAAGTAAACTTAATAATTCAATAAAATAATAATCTGATTTTTATATATGGAAATATCTAATTTTATTAATCCCTTGAGTGCTGCTGATGTTTTGAAATTAAGCCTAATTAATATGCACAAAAATTAAAATTGTGGAATCTTGCTTAATTTTCATCAAAATCTTTTGAAATTTTCAGTATTTAATGCAGATTTTGTTTTCTTTCTAACAATATAAGCTTTCTTTTTTTAATTTTTTTTTATAACTTTTTGTTATGTTTGAGCTTGGTGAAAACACAGTTTTTTTATATGCAATTTTAGTTGTCCAATGAGAAATAATCAATATTTTTACCTAGCAACAAGTCCTCTGAACAAAATGAGTTATGAATGAAGAAATTTGGCTGTAAATTTCACAAATTACTGATAAAAACCATGAGTTATATAGCATTTGTTGATTGAAGTTGTCATATAATTATTAGAAAGTTACAGGAATTCATTGAACTATTGTTATTTTTATTAAAATTTTGTATTTATTAACTTGTTCTTATTTTATTTACACAATTTTTTGCATTGCTTTTTATAAATATCAGAAAATCCTAACATAAATACTCTCAGGCTATTAAAAGGACTGTGGTACTTTTATTGTTTTAGGCATCCAATTGTTTTGTGAAAAATTACAGCCAAGCATACTTTACCTGTGTTGTATATGATATTGAGTGTAGTGTGTCAACAAAATATCTGTAGTCCAATTAGAACAAAGTAGACAATATTATAGCTGTATATGAATATATATATATATATATATATGTAAAAAGGATGATTTTCATATATGTTAGGTTTTTGATATAAATTCCAAAAATTTATAAAAAAATTAAAATAAAAATTATTGAAATGAAGGAAAAACATACCAATAAAGAACTTGGTAAACACTTTGCTTTAACTATGTAACTTTCAAAATTCAAGCACTACAGGAAAGATAATAAATTTTAAAGATAATTATTAAAATTTATTATCTTTGCTGTAGTGCTTCAATTTTGGAAGTTACATACCAATAAATTTATTTTATTAATAAAATTCACAATATTTTAATAAATTTATATTACTTTTCAACTAATTGTATGATGTAACTTATTTAATGAAAATTTACATAATACTTCATTTTTTGTCAATAATTTTTTAAAATATAGTCAGATTTCTTCATTCATTGCTTATTCATAAGTCTTGTTGTTATCCAAAAATAATGAATATTTTGTTGAATGGCTAAGGTTTCATACAAAAAATTGTGTTTTTGTTTTATCTCATATAATAAACAAAAAGTTGTGAAAAAAATACAATTGGAAAAAATTTCACATTGTTAGTAAAAGTTTTGATGAAATTAAGTGAGATTTCATAATATGAAGTTTTTGCATATCAATTAGGTTTATTTTGAAATAGGTCGTGGACCTCAACAAGTTACAGAGCTCTATTATGTATCATTATATTTTATTTATATAGTTATCTTATTTCATTTGAGAGAATTCTGTATTAATATTTAAAAAAAATTTCAGCCTAGATTTTTTCATATATAACAAAAATCACTAATTAAAAACCTTTGCTATCAATTACATTTTCTATAGTGAAATCATTTACACTTTTATAATTATTATTCAATTAATAGTTATAATCTAAATTGCTAAAATAATAATTTCAATAATTCTAAAAAAATATAATAATACAGTATTGATTAAAGTTATCAATTAGTTTCAATAAAATCTGCTGTAAATTAGTCATCACGTGCAATACCAATAACAGTTTTTCTACCATTGAAATTGAAAATTATTTACAAAAACAGCCAATGTCCAAAATACATATTTTTCAGGAAAGTGAAAAAATTTCCACTGATGAGAGGATTTAAGAATTTTTTTTGTATGAATTTAAATTTAGAATACATATAGCATTCTAAATTTTAATTTATACAAATGAAATTCTTGATTATTCAATTTTTATATAATGTAATAATATTGATTGAATGCATAAAATATCTTCATATGATATCAAGAAATAATAGCTCTCTATCATTTTTGCAAAAGTAAAACTTTACTTTTGGAAAAATGATAAATAGCTATTATTTCTTGATACTGTTATGAAGCTATCTAAACTCCAATATTACTTTTTTAATAATTAATTAAAAATTTATAAAATGTAACATTATAATAATTGCTATTTGAATGTGATACAAAATCACTTGATTTTTTACAAAATAAAAAAGAAAAATTTTTCCTACAATTACAATGTAAATATTGAATTTTATGCAGTGTGAATAACATCAAGAAATGATCTATAAATATTTGTTAACAATGATAAATTGGAACTGTGTCTTTCTGCATGTCAAATTGCGAATCTCCTAATTGTCTGAATACTAATAACTGTTCCTCATAATTATCATTTCCAGATTCCACACTTCTAATTTATCAAGAGATATTCTGGGCTCAGCTTGCTGAATCTCATTCTCTAACCTTCCAGTTGACCACATCACAGTAATAGCCACTGCCAAAATTATCCCATGTATGATTTGATAGCATAAATAAAATTAACCTAATCTTACTATCACAAGAAAAAAAAAGTCCAAGAATATTGGCTGTTTTGTAAAGATTCTCATTTTTTAATGCTTAATAACTTTAAAGAAATTGTTTATTTGCAAAAAAACTGTTTGCCTTTAAAGACATTATTTAAGTACTAGTGATACAAAGTAAAACCAAAAATCAGTATTTTTTTACATTGGCTGTTTATGTAAATAACTTTTCAATTGTTATTTATATCAATTTGTGTCAACAATTAAAGGTTTCTTTGTAATAATTTTTTTTTTCATTATGTAGAGTTTTCTTGAAAACATTTTTTTTAAATCTCAATATTTTCATATTTATTTTATGATCTTGCTATTTTAATTAAAAAAAAAAAAAGAATTCTATTATCAAAACATTATTTAAAAAATTTTTCAAAAGCTAAAATTCTACATTTAATTCATTTTAATGGAGATTCAAAACAGATTTTTTCATTTAGATAATAAATTTAGTTTTTGATTAGATTCAAATATTTCAAACACATAAGAAATGAATAGTGAAATCCTTGGTGGAAAGAATTTTCAAAAGAATTTCATATGACATTTTCCATATTAATTTAAATTTAATATATTTTATTATTTTGTAAGAGTTTTTCATATTTTGCTTAGATACATTTTTTACTAGAAGTATTCTGATTTTTCACATATTAAAAAATAAAAATTAAAAATATAAATTTTTATGATTTTCATTAATAAATTTATGAATATTAAAACAGCAGAATTTTCTTTATTTTATTCTTATTAAATATTAAGAGAGATTCCTTTAACTAATTAATAAATTCTTAATTGATCTATTCATTTCCATTAAAATCTACATAAATCAATTTAGTATTTAATTATCTTAAAATATTAACTTATTTTTATATTTATTTTTATAGTACTATTCAAGGGAGAATCGACCAAGTTAATCAAGTGCTAGAATTAGATAAGAAAACACATGGTGCAGCGCGGTATAATGCTTTGGACAAATGGACTGCTCAGCTTTCAACACTTCATCAAACCATTGTTAATAAAATGGCATAAAAAGAAAAGAACTAAATGCTGAGTGATTTGTTTTGTGTGCTGAAAAGACAGCATATCTGCAATGCCCTGCACATTGTGATTGTACATCAGGAAGCCTATGTCCAGATGTAAATTGGCTCTTGGAGTGACCGCATGTTGAAGCATATTGGTTGGAGCTGATGAAACTTCAAGTTTTGATGTGATTGTTTCCAAACACCTGCGATGGTGATACATGCTAGGCATTTGTTGCTGCTCTCAAAGCCTGTTATGGACCAGCCTAGCAGCTCAACATCTTAGTTAACAAATGGTTATCATTTAAAACAATAGACAGTTCTTTATCATTCAAAAATGGAAAACAAATTTAAATTTCACTATAGCTTCTTATTACAATTATAATCAAGCCAACTGAGCTTGCTTACCTAGCATGAAGAATACAATATTTAAAATGAAATTAACAAAAATTACTAAGAATTTCAGATGAAATGTTGCCATCAGTTCTTTTCTTTTCTTATTTTTTTTGTAATTGCTTGAATACAAAACTTTATTACCGTTCATAACCATTATAAATAAAGATGAGTGAAATGATGACAATTTTATATAAAGATAGTCTGGTTCAACTTTTTATTAATAACATAAAAAACAAATAAATTAAATTAAATCATAAAATGTGAAACTTAAGTATCTTGAGTTTTTCAGAGTGTTGTTGTTATTTTGAAGTAATTTATTATTAATTTATACTTTATAGCATTATTAATATTTTTAAAATAATATTTTATGGAATTTCTAAATGATGAATTTTTATCATTAAAAAATTATTTTTTAGTTATGGGTTTTAAAAAATTATTCATTTTAAACAAATACAGTCAAATAATTTAGGAATGTTTTAGAAAATTTAAATTTTTTGCAAATTATTTCAATATACCTGCTTTAGATCACTAACATTATTTGGTCATGTTATATGTACTTTATTTATAGTTATTGCCAAGTCTATCTTTTTTGGTTTCTAATCTTCTTGCTGACACTGTATAATTTTATAATTAAGTATTCTAAAATTTAAGAAAACTATATTTCTTTTAAGTCTTGTTATATCTAATGACCATACATTGTTAATGAAGCAGATATAAAGATAAATGTTAATTTATTTCATTGCATAATACTGATGACAAAATTATTTTTCAAGATTATTTTATTTCCTACTTTAATTTCTGAAAATTCTGATCATCATAATTTTGCATAAATTCTAAAATTATCAAATTCTTTTCTTCATATTGTATAATTAAACATATGAAATTTATTTCATTTAGTTTCTATAATTAAATAGCAGAATAGACCAGCACTTCTAGACATCTTTCAAGTTGAGTTATTTTAGAAAAAATATAATTTAATAAAGTACAGTGGACACTCCTACAACAAAGGGATGTATTCTGTGTTATAGGAAACTGCATTATATAAATCACATGGGATAAAACATGAATTCTTTGAGTAAAGATGTAATAATTTAAAATGTTTACCCCTCTCAGAAATTATAATAAAATTAAAAATTGTTCCAAGCAGTTCTCATTGATAACAATTTGATAACAATTGTAATGTTTATTTTAGTGTACCAAATAATGTTCATTTTATATACTTTAATTGAAAGTAGCTAGGTTAATTTGGCTAGAAGTATTTGTATTAACTAATGTTCATTTTATTTTCATGACAGTCTTAACAATTTCTCTGTTGCCTTATAGGGAAATTGCATTATATGGGGATTCAGTATACAATATTTTAAATATTTATTATTAGCATCATATTTACTGTAACTTAGATAACCAGAACAACTACTTCCCCTATCTAAAAAATTTGATACATCATGCCATTTATTGATCAAATTATAAAGATTTGTTAGTAGCTGGATTATTCAAATATTGTTTAGAATGTATATTTTAAAAAATACTAAATAATCTGAAATACATTTCTAATGTGTGTTAACTAATTACACACAAGCATTAAACAAAGAAAGTTTCATTTCTAAATGAGGCATTTGTAAATTCTTCTTGTATAATGCTTGCTTAATAAATATTGAATATTCAATTTATTTAAGTTTGAACTATCAGAAAGAATATTACATGTGCCAAGTTTTTATCAAAATATATAAAATATGCTGCTTTGAGTTTTTTGATCATTTGATTCAATCTTGATTATAATCATTAAATTTTATCATAATTTAATAATTATGATAAAAATTTATTCTCAAAACAATCTTTTAGTTTACAGTATTATAAAAATTGATGTTTATTTGACATAGAATATTGATTTCCAGTTTTCTAAGGCTTTCATGATAAAAATTATGAACTTCCTGTTATATAAAAATGATTTTAAAAAGTTAATTTATTAAAATGAGAATTATAGAATTAACTTAGAAAACCTTATATTGAATTTTAATAATAATAATAATAATAATATAAAATTTTTAAATTAAAGTTCAGATTTTTAATTTAATATAATCTCTTTATTAATATATATAGTACAAAAGCTCTTCTACTTGCATGGTTTCAAGTTTTGTTGTTTCAGAACTTCCTATAGACAGGTAATAATTGTGTTGAATTTCCATAAAATGTGAATAAAAAATTTATTGAACAATTTACTTTATCAAAATATCAACTTTTAACCTTAAATTTTATTATCTACTATCAAAGTATGCTTATTAATTTTATTTTGCTGTTCCATTTATTAATATGCACATTCATATATAGTGAATTTAAGCACTGTTGAATTTACATGACTTACACAGAAATTTTTTGATGAATTAACTGAATAAGTATGGTAAAAATAATAACAACTTAAGACTATTCAAGAGGATGCCAAAAATGTTCTTATCTTTATTATGAAATAGATGTGCCAGGGATCTGAAATTTGATTCTCCAATTCTTCCTTCTCTACATATTCATCATCATCCAGGGCCATACACGTCTTACACCTGTGGAACAATTGTTAAATCCTGTCTTTATAAAAGATGGCAGATTTGGAGGCAAATCAGCTTTCACAACAGCAATGATTGCTTGATCATTAAAAAACTTCTCTCTAAATGTTCTTTTATATTTTGAAACAAGAAGTGTAAAAGTTCCTGGTTGGGAATACAGGGGGAATGGAGCAAGGTTTCATAGCCATATTTGCACAGAAAGTGAATGTTTCTTGTAGCTTGGTGTACAGGTGCATTGTCAGCAAGTAGCAACACATCTTTTGACAACAAGCCACAATCTTTTTTTTTTTTTTTGATACTTTCCTGTAACTTTTGTAGCAAGTTCCTGTAGTATGCCCATTATTGTCATCCTTTTTTATAAGTAATCTGCCAATATGACATCTTTGCTGTCCCAAAATTTAGATATGTTCTTGAGAGATGGCCTTCTCTTAGATCATCCTTAGGCTGGTACGACCACATTTGAATTCCCAGTTTTCCATCATTTCACAGTTATATGATGGACATTCCTCACTATACATAACTGACATTTCTTCATAGATTGTTTGTGCAGTTTTTCCTTGAAGATTATGAAACCATGTCACAGTTCAATATTCAATTTTGTCCAGCCTGACATTTATTATTATGCTCCTAACTTTGGTTAAACAGGATCTATCAAAACAAAAAAGGTATACATATTAGTAATACGGTAACTTATCACTGTTTACAATTACAGATTTATAGCACAAATACATAATGAGGGTAAGAACTTTTTGGCCTTTCATCTTTATATACTGTATACAAAGATTGATCAGAAAGTAAAAATAAAAATCAATATTTTTTTGTAAGCAGTAAATTTAGTTGATTGTTGCAGAAGCTACATGCAGCATTTGGAAACTGCATGTAAAACAAAGAATACAATTATAACATTTCAAAATGGACTTATATGGAAACTTTATCTCATGGGATTTCTATATAAGTTGTCATTTTGAGTTGCCAATAAATTGTACAAATTTGATGAAGTTACAGTGGGTTTTATTTCTTTAAACATAGCATGTATGGCAGAAATCCATTGGTATGTTGTTATCACTATAATTTACACTTTTTTGAAGGTAAATTGTGTTTGTGCATGGCATTACCTCATTCTATACCATTTGACAGGAGTTGCAGAAATTTGATTGGCACTACTATACATTCTTATAACAATGACTTGGCTCTCAAAATTTATTTATTTGATTCTCTCAAGAAATATCTTGACAGTCACAAATTTAGAACGGATTTTTAGATGCAAGAAATGTTCAACAATAACTCCGATATCATTGGTTGGATTTCATATTGCTTAGGAGTTTTATATATTCAGTATAATTTCATTGATGTCAAGATGTGAGAAATGTTTCAATCACTAAAGTGACTACATGAAAAATAGTCTACATTTGTATGTAATATATGTACAAAAAGTAAAATTCTCTTTAAAATAAAATTACCTATAAAAATATTGCCTTGTATTCTTTCTCATATGTTAAGGCACATGTAATAGTTTTAGACTAGTATTGCAATAGATTGTTGAAATGATATTCAGTAAATAAATCTGTCCATTTCCTTGATTACTATTGCATGTGTACAAATATTGCAATTTTTATTATTTAATTGTAACAAAAATGAAACATTATATTGTAATAAGCTGCAATAATATATGTTTGATATATATTTTTATTTACTATCTACTCTATTGAAGGATAAATAATGATAGCTTTTAAGAAAACAGTATGAAAAAATTACTTGATGCAATTTTTTGAATACTACTGTACTGTACAAAAGTTTACCACACTAATGTTTGTAACTTGAGAAGTATCTGTGTTTAATATTCTGTATGGAATGTTGAATTTATTTTTTAATTATGATTCTAATCTATATAAATCAATTTTACAACACAAACTAAAAAATGATAGAAATTGCAAAATTTTTCTTTTTAATGTTTTTAGTTTAATAAATGAAATATATAAAGTTAAATTACAGTTTTATAGTCAAGCATCAAATCATTAAAGGTATTTTTTTTTAATTTCAATTTAGCAATTTTAATATTAATTTAAAATTGATTATAAAATTAAATTACAATCTAATCCTTTACATAACCTCTCCATATTAAATACTTGAGATGATGATGATTGAATTTCATATTTTTTAGAAAGTGGGTGAATAATTGCACTCAAAATAGCTTCCGACACATTCTCTACATCCATTTCACCATCAATGTGAATAACATAATCTTGAAAAAACTGTTCAATTTTTCCTATATTTCTCAGATAAGTGTTGATTTGGTTTTTAACAGAATCCTGTTCATTTATTACTTCCTGTGAAAGATGAACATCTTCAATTAGTGATTTTGATAATTGTTGTTTATAATTTATGTTGTTAGTTCTGTAATTCTTAAGTCTGTTATATGCAGTGCTTTCTGATATGTCAATCACAATCACTCTGTTTGGCATTCTGTATTTCATTACTTTATTGAGTTCTTCCATTTGTTCAACTGTAATTGGAAAACTATGTAGAACATAACCACAACTTAGAGCATCTTTCTTAGACACCCTGTGAGCTATGGCTTCTGCTTTCAAACAATCAGTTATTGGTAAATTATTCTGTACATAATATTTAATAGATTCTCCAATTGGGGTCTCTTGATTTATTGTTTGGAAGATCAACTCACTTATGTCTACATTAATTATGTTGTATCTTTCTGATAGTAAAATTCCTTGAGTAGTTTTTCCAGAACCAGGAAGACCAAGAAGTAGAACACGTGGAGTAAATGGAGTGTTGAAGATTGGCTGATTAGTGATAAATTTTAATATCTTATCAGTGAGTGTTTGAAAGGGTTGGTCTAAAGTGAAATGTCTACAGTAGTAGTGCTTATAGCAATCCAACAAGCCTGAAATCTCATTTTTGTATAATAACCATTCTTTTACATTTGTAATATTGTTATCGAAATTATAATCTGAAGGATAGTTAAGAATGACAACGTGATTTGGAAAAACAGCCCACTGTTGAAGCGCTCTGCCTTCTAATCGTGTTGTTGGAAATCCTTCAATTAGCCATCCTTGTTCTTTACATGTTTGAGTTTCAATTTGTTTCATTAGTTCGACTACTAGTTTTGGTCTTTCCCTGAAAGTAATTTCTTCTTTTTCATCGTCATAGAAGGGCTTTGAGATTTTGTGTTCCTTTGTTAAAATTCCTGATGTTTCTGAAGACTTTTCAGAGGAATAGGATTTACTTTCAAAATCTTTTGTCAAGATTTCGGCTTTTTCCCAATATTCTTGTGATTCAGTTTCTAACATTTCAGCATTTTCTTCTTCATGAGCTTTTTCTTTATCTAAATCGCTCCCCCTTTTTATTTCTAATTCTTGAATTTTTCGTTCCTCCTTTACCATTATATTATTAGTTTCTTCTGTTCTTATATTTTCCTCTTCTAATATATCTTTAGTTACTTCTATATCTCTTATAATTTCCTCATCTTGCAGTTCCATTTCGATTATATTTTCCTCTTGCAGTTCCGTTTGATATGTTTTATCTTCCATAAATTCTGTTTCATTTGTTACCTCATTTTGTTCTGCTTCATTTGTTTCCTCCTCTTGTAGTTCTGTTTTCGATTCTTCCTTTTGTGATACTGTTATCATTTTCTCTTCCTCTTGCAATTCTGTTTTTATTTCTTCCTGCAATTCAGTTTCTTTCACAGATTCCTCCTCCTCTTCATATTGAACTTCTATTATTTTATTTGTAATATCTGATTCGGTTTTGTAAGATATTAATTCACCTCCCGCTTTAGCGCTAAATTCCAACTGTTCTTGATTTTCTTCTGATTTTTCTTCCTCAAATCTTATTCTACTTTCTGTTTTAATTTCATGCATCTGTTCTTGATTCACATTTTCAATTGCAATTTTCGCCTTTTTGTGTGCTTTATAAAATGGTAAATGCTTTTCTTTTGAAGAATGATGGATAGATGATATTTTAAGTATCTTCCCACCTCTTATGTATTTTAATTTGTGTTTCTTCCGTTTCTTATATTCATTTGCATCTAATTTTTCAGAATTTTCTAATAATTCTAAAGTAATATGCACTGTTTTAAGAATACCGCATAATGTTTTACATAATTCCCTTCTTTCCTTTGTAGGCGGTCCTAGCACGATTATTTTATTAGCATTTACTATACTAGAAGTCAAAAGATTATGCAAAAATTGAAGAGGATCTTCCGGTCTTTTCAGTATTAAATGTTCCAAATATAATTGAAATGTCTGAAAAATGTTATGTTTTTCAGCATAACATTCAAATTCCGGTGGAAAAATAATGGGTCTTTGAGTTGCATCCATTTCACATTGCTGGTCAACACTTTCGATTCTTTAATGAAAATCGAATAAAAATTTGAATTCATATTCTGATTTAGAATGTTTCAGAGTTTTAAATTTTCGTAATAATTAAGAATGAAAAATATTAAAATTATAGACATTTTAAAAATAATAATACAATCAGAGAAGAAATTTATTAACAAACGATATAATTTTCTTATAATTTCTAAAACTATTTATTGTAGTTTGAAAAGATTTGAAGCAGCATATATGAGACATTTTTAATTATATCAACTATGATAATTTATGAAAAGTATATACAGTATCAATAAAATATAGGAATTTTTTTCTTTTTCACTAATGTTTCTCCTCTGCTATTCTAATAGTAGTGATATCAATGAAAACCAGTCGTAATTTTAAACACGAAGTAATTATTCTAAGAGAGAGAATAAAATCTGGAATATTGGAAATTGATAGCTCTATAATAATAATAAATATGGATGACATTAAGCTATACGCCTCAACGCAAACACAATTACAACAGCTGTTACAAATCACACACACATTTTTGTGAGGTGTCGGAAGACCCCAGGTTAAAAGAAAATAACATTTGTTTAGAATAACTTTTTTTAAACTTTTAAAATAACTAAAAGACGTTAAAAAGAAATGTTAAAGATTAAAACGTAGATAACAATTAGTCATCACAAATGACGAGGAGTTTCTAACGAACTTGTTCCTTGTCCATGTTGAGTTCCTTGTTCGTTACCGTGGGAAACTTCCTTCACCAGCTTTATCTTTAAGTTCCAAGTTAATCAGTCAGTCAGCAGAGACAGGGAGAAGAAGAATTAAATTTGTGAACAAAGAAACAGCGAAGATGTAAAAA
>WUQG02429666.1:0-14453 GCA_011317285.2 Androctonus mauritanicus | reverse complement strand
TATTGTTTTGCGTGTTACATGAGGTACTAAGAAAACACTTCTCGTTTTCAGTTTTTCTTTTACTTTTTTCTTTTTTAAAATTTAAAAAAAAGAGTAGAACGTATCTACATATCTATTTTAAAAATTCATTAAAAATATTCCAATCCCGGTTTTATAAATTTTGATTTTTAGGTATCTTCCCCACCCCCTCTTCATTCTCTATGCACCCAATATGGAAAATTTGATTAAGGATTTTCAATTTTCTGACTTGGTAACTCAAATATTCTCTAGGAAATCCAATTATTCGTGTGCAAATTGACAAGATTATTCTTGTTGCAATTCATAAGGTTGACGTTGTGTGTGTGTGTTTCACATTGAGAAACTAATTAAATTTATCCAGGAAAATTTAACATAACACCTGTCATTTTGGAAAGTTTGATCGTTTGCATATATTCCATCAGTAGCGAAGATGCTTGCAGTGCTGGAATGATAAATAGCTGATCACAAGATGCTAATCCCTCTCCCTCTATAAATAGCTGATTCGTAGATGAAACTAGAACATTAAACGAGATTCATTGATTTATAGATGAGGTTAGAGAAAAATAAATAAACTACATTCTTCAGTCTGTAGATATGAATACAGCGTAAGACAAAAATTTATATGTTTTAATAAAAATTCAGCATGAAAAATATCATAAACCGATCTATAGATGTCAAAGTAATAAAAATTCGAAACAAATAAGCAATAATTATTAATCTGTGGTCGAGGATGAAGAACATTTAACGTATAAAAACCGTTTTAGACGATACGAAAGCACAAAAGTTAGAAGAGATTTCTGCATTAAAAAAATCTAGATTTTCCTATAAAATTAGTTTGTATCTTGTTCATAGATGAGACTAGATAATAAAATATTCAAATTTATTAATCCGCAGAGAAGATTAACGCGTTAAAACGGATTTGGATATAGTACCGTCGATGATGAATCTCTTCATGATGCGATGAACAGTGATGAATCTCTTTAGATTCACTTACTGAATAGTGATGAATCTCTTTAGATTCATTTACTGGACAGTGATGAATCTCTTCGTGATGAATCAGTGATGAATCTCTTTTGATTCACTTAGATTCACCACCGTTCAGTAAGTGAATCTAAAGCATAATAATAATAAAAAAAGGAAAACAGGCTTTGAAACATTAACAACACACATCGACAGATAACAGTAAATCGGTAAAATTCGCATCCTTTCTCACGAGAGAACTGATAGACAGGCCCACAGCCGCATTCACACTGATAAAGGGATTTATATAGGATCTTATACCCTTAATCACAATCCACGTCATCTAAATCTTGTCTTAAATGGTCACAGTTTTCTAAAATAAAAAACATACCGTTCCAAAACAAAGAGGACCCAATGCGGCCATGCTAGATCTAAAGCGATTCAACTCACATATCACAGCGGGATAGTTTTTTGTCTTGACGTCTGTTGACAGACATAAGAGAGATAAAGAAGAAAGTTTACATCCCGGACGAAAATTAAGTATACTATACTATATAAAAAATGTCTGGGTCTAACGTTAATGTGAACTACGATGAACCTGATTTCCGATATGTACCGACGACATTATTACCACCAAAAAAAAAATTATATTTGTGTATATAACATAGCACAGGGTGGAGCGTGAGCACCAGTCGTAATTCGTGTTTATCTAGTCTGATGAGGTAAAAATATGACGATGATGTTATGGGCCGGAAAGAAATGACATCCGTTAAAACTAAACTTAGTCTTGTCTAAATAAGCAACAGATGTCAAGAGAAAATGCCTATCTCTAATCCCTCCAGGGCTACGAGTCATTAGATACACATTTATTTACTTAAATCGAGTTTATTTTGAACGTGTTGAACAATTTGTGTGCGTTTTGATCGCTTCTGCTTTATTTATTTAGATGAGTAAAGAAAAAAAAATACAGTCAGTCATAGGATCTGTTAATGTCGAGTATAAGATAGATAAGAGCTGATAAATATCGTGTTTTGTTGTTTATCTTTGAGTATATAATACAGTTATCCAAATAAAAAAAATTATTATTATACTTTTATCGACAGTTAAGTCGATAAAATTTAATTGTGTCAACACTCGGAATCATTAAATGTTAACTTTAGCGATTTGCCTTCTGTGTCGAAAAAAATTTTTAAAAAAAATTCAAATATTTTCGATATTAATTTAGAACTGAAGCATTTATCAGTTGTTGTATTCGTTTAGAATCTATAAGTAACAAATTACTTACAGGTTGATTGTTTGAAACCTACATGAACAAAAATACGTATTAATTATTTTAAATCTACGAGAATCAAAACTACTTATGTGTTTTAAACTTACGAGAACAAAGCTAGTTATGTGTTTAATTGTTTGAATCTACAAGAACAAAGCTACTTATTTGTTTAATTGTTTTAAACCTACGAGAACAAAGCTACTTATGTGTTTAATTGTTTTAAATCTATAAGAACAAAGCTACTTATGTGTTTAATTGTTTTGAACCTACGAGAACAAAGCTACTTATGTGTTTAATTGTTTGAAACCTACGAGAACAAAGCTACTTATTTGTTTAATTGCTTGAAACCTACGAGAACAGAGCTACTTATGTGTTTAACTGTTTTAAACCTACGAGAATAAAGCTACTTATGTGTTTAATTGTTTTAAACTATAAGAATAAAACTACTTACGTGTTGATTGTTTGAAATATACAAAAATTAAACTTCTTACTCAGGTAAAACAAACTACTTATGAGTTGCATTTGTTTACCGTTCACAAGAAACAAACTGTTTAGACCCACTAATTGTATTCGCCTAGAACTTATTTAGAACTACGACAAATTTGATTACAGACTACTCAAGAATTGTAGTAAATTTAATTAAAAACTACTTAAGGACTAGCTAAGAATTTATTTAAGATCCACGTTAATTACTAACCACTTCAGAATACGTTATATAGTAGACTATTTAATAACTAAATTAATTAATATTTAATAACTAAATTAATTTAGAAACTACTTTTAGAATCTCGAAAACTGGATTTAGAACTAGTTTAAAATCTGAAGAACTAAATTAGTTTAGATATATCTAATATTAATTAGATACCATTTTAAGAACTATAATATAATTATGAATCGCATTAAAAACTAGTTTAGAATGCGATTTTTAAAACTTTAGAACTAGAAATTTTAGTGTATAAGATAAGGAAACTTTAGAATTATTGTAGAAACTTTGTTGCATAGAACAGAAAAAATATCAGAAGTAGAAACTTTAATGCACAGCATAAAGTTTAAAACTAGAAGCTTTAATGCATAAGATGAGGAGACTTTGATGCAAAAGATGAGGAGACTTTAATGCATAAGATGAGGAGCCTTTAGTGCATAAGATGAGGAGCTTTTAGTGCATAAGATGAGGAGACTTTAGTACATAAGATGAGGAGACTTTAGTGCATAAAATGAGTAGACTTTAGTGCATAAGATGAGAAGACTTTAATGCATAAGATGAGTAGACTTTAGTGTATAAGATGAGAAGACTTTAATACATAAGATGAGGAGACTTTAGTGCATAAGATGAGTAGACTTTAGTGTATAAGATGAGGAGACTTTAATGCATAAGATGAGGAGATTTTAATGCATAAAATGAGTAGACTTTAGTACATAAGATGAGAAGACTTTAATGCATAAAATGAGTAGACTTTAGTACATAAGATGAAGAGATTTTAGTGCATAAGATAAGGAGACTTTAGAACATATTTAAGAATGAAAATGCTTTTAAATACTTTAAAACTTATTTAAATTCATATAAATTAGAAACTATATTAGGAACTAGTTCAAAAATCCGCTTTAAATCAAAATTAATTTAGTAATTCTTTAAAACTATTTGAAAATTTACTATAACCAAATCAAAAAAAAAATATATATATATATTTTTTTTGTTGTTCGAGCTCATAAACTGTAGTTCATTTTAAAAAGTTATAGTGCAAAAAACCTTCGAAAATATGCTGATTTTTGTGTGCTAAAAAAAAATCTCTAGACCACCATAGATGACACTGGTTGACGAAAAAATAGACGAACTTGTAAACATTGGTATTTTATCCATAAACGTACATCCTGCAACAAGTCTTTGACTCATCCTCGGGCTTTATGTTTTAATAACAGTAATTAATATACATCAATAAAATGTAATAAATATATTCTATATAATGCATGATTAATGTATCCAGTCTGTCAAAACTTTTATTTTTGATCCGTTTCGTGCAGTTTGCGAAATGGAAGAACTGGTTTAACAAACTTCGAATTCCAGATAATCAAGAAACGATTATCCCAATCAACATAAAATGACGACAAAAAACATCATCACGAAACTAACTAGAAATGTCTCTATACCCACGCATTAAAGACACACACACACGTGTTACATAAGCATTCAACTAAAAAGAAAAGAAGAAAAAGTCATACCGAAAACTGGATCTATTTTAATGGATACGTGTCTGAGTTACGCTCACGCAAAACGAATTTTAAAGACTTTAAACTGTTATATTTATGGTGCATCGAATGGCGCTATTTTCGTACACAAAAGTTCGTTAAAAAAAAAAAAAAAAAGATTTTTTTTAGAACCGTATCCGTTCCAATGGAGTGATGCTATCTGGGATGGTCATGCAGCAAAAGTTGCCATTAATACAGGAATGTACGACTTGCCGTTATATAATTTTTTTTTCCTCTCCATTTACGCAGAAGGTGGTGAAAATTTTCCGATAAAATTTAGAGAATTTGCGACTGGCTAAAGGCGGAAACGCGAAGAAGCGCGTTGAACTTGTTCTTATACTCCTAACACGTACGAAACTGGATAAACAGTATAAGAGACGTATATTATATACAATGAACAGCATTTTTTTTCGGTTTCTGTGTCGCATAAATATATTATTATTTTTTTTTATCCTCTATTTTTATTTATTGGAGATTAAAAATAGTCAGGTTCCATTTTTTTTATAAGTCAATTTTAGGGAAGTTTTCCTTTATAAATAATAATAATAATAGAAAAGATTAAACTTTATCGAGGCAAATCCCTATTAAAAAAAAGAAAATCCTAATTTAGAATACAAAATAAAAAATTTATAATTTAGTTTCAGATTTCGTAAATTAATTAACTAGAAATTTTAGTGCACAGCTTAAGGAAACTTTAGGGCACAGGATAAGAAAACTTGGAACTAGAAACTTTAGTGCACAGCTTAAGGAAACTTTAGAATTAAAAGCTTTAGTGCATAATATAAGGAAACATTAGAACTAAAAAACTTTAGTGTATAGGATAAGAAAACTTTAGAACTAGAAACTTTAGTGCACAGTTTAAGGAAATTTTAGAATTAGAAACTTTAATGCATAAGATAAGGGAACTTTAGAACTAGAAACTTTAGTGCACAGCTTAAGGAAATTTTAGAATTAGAAGCTTTAATGCATAAGATAAGGGAACTTTAGAACTAGAAACTTTAGTGCATAGGATAAAGAAACTTTAGAATTAGAAGCTTTAGTGCATAAGATGAAAAAATTTTAGAACTAGAAACTTTAATGCATAGCTTAAGGAAACATTAGAACTAGAAACTTTAGTGCACAGGATCAGGAAACTTTATTGTGTAGCTTAAGGAAACTTTGGAATTAGAAGCTTTAGTGCATAAGATAAGAAAACTTTAGAACTAGAAACTTTAGTGCACAGCTTAAGGAAACTTTAGAATTAAAAGCTTTAGTGCATAAGATAAGGAAACATTAGAACTAGAAACTTTAGTGTATAGGATAAGAAAAATTTAGAACTAGAAACTTTAGTGCATAGGATAAAGAAACTTTAGAATTAGAAGCTTTAGTGCATAAGATGAGGAAACTTTAGAACTAGAAACTTTAGTGCACAGGATAAGGAAACTTTAGAACTAGAAACGTTAGTTCATAGGATAAGAAAATTTTAGTTTAGAATTTTAGTTATTTTAGAAAAGTTTTCTTATAACTGAAGTTTTTAGTTCACTAGAAGAAACTTCAGTTATAGGTTCAGTTAAAAACTTCAGTTATAAGGAAACTTTAGAACTAGAAATTTTAATACATAGTTTAAGAAAACTTTAAAAAATATTATTAGGAAACATTAATAACTAGGAAATTTTTAATCTACGCTAAAAATTTATAAAACCGATTTCCAAAGTTTATTTTATAAATTAGTAAATGAATCTTCAAAAATTTAAGATTTTAAATATTTAGAACTTAAATCTAAATCTACTATAAAAGTTTAAGAATAAAAAAAAACATTAGAATTATTTAGAGATTAAATTAAATAACATTATTTGCAGAACAGCCTATTGTTTGTTTGATTAGTTTCATAAAATCTAAAGGTCAAAAGCCAACCAGAAAAAAAACAAAAATCCTATTAAAATATGTATCACGATAAAATATATATATATATATTTATTATTATTAAAGCGAAATTTGTAATTATGTGTCTACAAAACACCAGTTTTGATACAGAAAAATATTTTCGAAAACAATTTAGAAAAAAAGAAAAAAGAAAAAAACGAAAGAAAAATATCATTAAAATGACATTATAAAATATTTAATTAAGGTAAACTTCATGGTAAAGCACTTCCTATAAGATTTCTATCAACAAAGTTCTTCCGCCTTATTATCCTTCAAAGAATAATTTCCGTTTGTCACCGTTCCTCAAAGGATCCGTCCAACCAGTAATTAGTGGTGGAGTTAATATAATTTTTTTCCAGCAATTAGCTCTGTTGGAGATTAAACAATATTCTTATTTACAGCATTCTCTGCCTTCATAATCCAATATATTCTTTTCTCGTCTTCTGTCGCCAACCAGAAAGAAAAAAAAAAAAAAGAAGAAGAAGAGCGAATGGTGATGCATAACACCAGATGGTTTTTCTACGTCTTAAAAACGGTAAATAAAGCTGGTACCGACTTAATAGCCTGTTTTGAAGTAAGAATAGTGGAAAACCTGAATATAGATAAGGAGGTAAAAAGTAGAGAGATAAGACAAAGGTCCACTTCTGTGTCCATAGTGGCGACAAAACGCCTACAAGATAACACACCGGAAATTGTCGGCGCCGTCTAGTCTCCGGGAACTGAACCAACTGTAAAATCACGTGAATCATTTAAGGCCTATTTTTCCACCATTTTTCTTTTCTTTAATATCCGTTTGATCACTTTCCTGTTTGTTAGTCGCGCTTTGCTGACTTTACTAAATTAGATCCTATCGGGAAGACTACAGGTTGGGAAGAAAAAAAAATCCCACGCTGCTGTTGATTATTGTGTCTGTGTGTGTCTGTGTCTGTGTCTGTGTGTGTTTAGGTATAAGAATATACTCTTCTGGGTTTTGTTTTTCTCTCTCTCTCTCTAGTTGATTTTGATACAGGTGTAAAAATTGCCCGCAGCATTGCGAAGGAGATGAAGTGGAGCCCATCCGAAGCTTAATGATGGTGGAAAGCAACGAACCATTACGTTTGTGTTTCGTATAATTGTCATTTCAAAATCTGATTCCCTAAATCAGCGTGTGCAACCGGATTTATCTCCTCCACTTTTTTTTTTTTTTAATTTTTTGCAACAGCTCCCATCTGCCAGTTAAAACAAACACTAGACTGTGGTCCTTAGTCATATCGCAACACTCGCGTCAGTTATGTTGTCAAATTTGTACACACACACACTCGTTCCCGTATTCAATAAATGTTCCACTTTACCCCGCACTTTTGAAAAACTCCTTATTCGGAACGGACATTTTTATATAAATGTAAATTATCTTGTAACCAAACAAAAAGCGAAAATTTTTACATTTATTTTTTTAAAAAAATTACGGATTTTTCTCTCTTCGTCCCTGTCACAGTTTGAAAAGTTTAGTAAAGTTTTCCTCCTCTTGACGAAAGAAATAAGAAGTGCAGTACTACTATACAATACAAGCACTCGAAGTGACTGTCTTGTTAAGTCTTGTCCACAAACAGCCACTGGCAAAGAAACTTTTCAATTTGTCTCAGAAATCTTTTAGATGGTTTATTCTCTAGAATATTGGAAAACATTATATCGAATTGCATTCGCGTATTAAGTATATATATATATAAGTCCCCGAAGCAATAGAGCAATACCTCTTTAATAATTTCCACTTTGTTTCCTGCATGAAAAAGTTCTCCTCTTCTTGCACGAAACTAGAACGACTATTTATCCGTTCTTTTAAATAATAATCCCAATTATGTTTAAACTTTTCGTGATAACTTCGTGACAGACCGACGTGGAAATTTATACCAAACTTGTAGAAATAAATTACCGATCGCTTAAAGAGTTTCGTGGCAAATTATCGTTAGTATCTTTCGTCGGTTAGAGATTTTCGAGTTTACCAAACCGACAACTTTGCTAGCAATAAAAACTGGAGCAATCACGTAATGGTAGTAAACTAATGAGTAGTGAATGAAGGAAAGGAAGAAGAGAGAGAGAGAGAGAGAGAGAAAAAAAATGTTTAAAAAATCGAAACTGCATTAAGTAGGAGAGCGAGAATCACACAACTTCACCTTAAACGGGATTGGAGTAAGTTAATGAAGGTAAACGTTTAATTGGAGCAATTAACAATCATAAGATCGTTAACGGAGACAGGAAAAAAAAAGGAGGTCAGAATTATTTTATTTTTTTTTCTTTCTTTCTTCAGACTTAACTTTTTCCTGTTTCGACTAACGGTTCTTCCAAATGGTCCGTTTCTTTTTGGAAATCCAGATAGAGGGCATCGCCCATTAAAACACCATTTGCGATGGCCGCACAGGCAATCTTGGTGAATTGACAATGACATTTTAGGAGAAGAAAGTCGATTTAAAAACTATTCGAATTTCCTCTCTTTTTTCTTCTTCTTTTTTTTTAATACAATCGTTTTGGATTTCTTAAAAAACACAACAATTTTAGAGTTTTCTTCAGCTATGGGTGGCAAGAAGCCAAGAAAATGGAGAGAGTAAGAGAGAGTCTAACGATAGATTAAGTTGCTTCTGCTGAGATTATTTCTGCTAAATGTATTATCGATAATACGATAGTCGATGGAAACTTCTCGATATTATTGGATTATAAAGTTATTTTTTTTTCCTATCTACTTTTTTTAAGGCTTTAAGTTGTTTATAGTTTACTTTTCTTCAGTCGTCCTACGATTGGTCTTTCGCAAAACACCGTTGAACTGTCATGACTAATGAGTCTGGTTAACTTCCAAGTGTGAATCTTGGTAATCCGACCACTTTTCGCACTCGATAACTTATTTTTCTTTATATATATAAGTATAAATTCTACGTGCCAGTGATGCTGTCGTTCTTCTAAACGTGTTGCATGCAATACGGATATCTTTCATCTAATCGCTGCAATTTTCGAGTCGAAATTGTTTATCTAACAGAAAATTGATGGCGTCTTTTATCTAGGACTACTTAATAAAAGAGAGAGAGAGAAAAAAAAAGTTAAATATAGCGAAGTAGTAAAGTTTGTATGTCTCTCTTACTAAATCTTATCGCCTTTTATTTAATGTAGCGTATAAATGAGGGAAAGTGACGCCATTGAGTCTACTCTTTGGATCTTTCGTCTACGTTCGGCTCCATGCTGATCGTCTCCTCTTCATCTTCACCGAAATCTCCTTTTTTTCTCTCTCTTTCTCTCTTCTTTCTTTACAGATATTAAGCTTAAGTTAAAAAGTAAAGATTGCCTTCCTTAAAGGTCACTTGGTACCGTAAACAAATCGTTAACCTGAGTTTGATCTAACGATGGTAAGCGAAATGACTTATATTAACGACCACGCCTTACCAATTGAGGTGAACATCCTTGCGAAACGATAAATTGGTAAGAGACTCATACCCCAGTTGCCTCATGCATTTTTTTTTTTTTTTATTCTTCCGATCGTTGAAGTCTTTTCTCTAGAGCAGCAGGTGTTCCTAATAATAACGAGTGAGTAAAGCGAAGGGGAGGAACTAAATACAATATTTGAGTCGCCTTATATATATATAGATAGTATAAAAGTATACGTTATCTCGCCAAATCGCGAATTATTGTGGAGTCAATTACTATAAATACGTTGTATATCGGTGCGTTAGATAACGTTTTTATATTTATTCCTATATTTACTTTGGTATCTCTGTTGTAACATCCATAAAAACTGAAAGTTCCTAGAAGGCGACATCTCTTTTGACAGTTTTTGACTTTTCTGTAACGCGGTTTTGTAATTCATGAGACGTTTCCGCAATTTGACAGATAAACAGTAAAAGCTTTACGTGTTTTGTACAAATAAAACGTGAATGAAACGATTTTCGTATCAATTTAACGACTTTTAATGTAGTAGAACAACGCTCATTGCATGAGCAACAACATGTGATACAAGCAATTTTCCAATCTTTTTTAAGGACGATATTTTACCATTCGTTTCTGTTTTTTTTTCTTTTAATCTATCTTTCGTGATTAATATTCTAAAAACGTATTGACACACGCCTGTTTCTTTATTTCAGCCGCTTCGGTGGTTGAAATTTTCGAAAATACGTCATATATCTCCACGATTGGCAGACTTTTGAAATTAACCAATAAGAAACGACAAATTTAAATTTTTGAAATTTAAATTAACCGATAATCGATAAAATTACGTTAGCGTGTCAAATTCGTGGCGAAAATGATTTCGAAACAATATTTATAATTAATATCGATTTTTTTTTAATTATTATTATTATTTTTTGATGTAGTTGGAGTGATGACATTCATATTTTGACTGGAGGAGAAGAAAAACAGATGCTTAATCTCCCGCTTGCGGGGCATGTAAAAGCAACGAGTGGTAAGAGACAAATATTTATCTTTTGCACTGACCCTGCACAGTAGGCCAACGTAAACTGACCCGATATAGACAAGGGCAAAGTTCCATTAACTAATAGGGGGACTGAGCAATTCACTTTACTCCTTAGAGTTGCTGCAAGGAGTCACATCATAACAAAGCAAGATTGGAAGGGTAAATGTCACATTGCCAATATATCAGATTAATTAGTTCCGCAGTAAAGGAGGATATTCGATAACTGGATGTGATATATGGAGTAAACAATTTATTTTTACGATCATATGAGTTATTTCTGCGTTTATATTTAATAAATAAAACATATATGAGACTTGTGTGATTATATATATATATGTGTGTGTATAAAAAAATGTCAAAAATTTTATAAATGTGCCACAATATTTAGAAGTTCGGTGAAGAATGCGATAAAGCAGTTTTGATAACTTTTTGACCCCTTTCGGATTTCTCTCAACGTGTAATAAATAAGAGCTTTGTATTTTCGGTTTTAGAACTTCGTTAGTAATAGTTGACAAGTAGGAATGCCGAGACTAAGCATATCGTGTTTCAGAAATCCGTAGGAGGTAGAGGTACCTGCAAGCACGCCTTTAAAATCCCATAACAATGCGTCATAGAAACTCTAAAGTTACTCAGCGAACTTCCATACGCTGCAGTATCGATAAGGAATCAATATTGCGAATGAAACTTAAATGTGGTGCACCGATAAACGCAGAGAACAACCATATCAAGAATTATTTATACACTTATTAATATTTTTAAACAATTAAAATAGCGAAAAATTAAGTATAAAAATACGATGGGCAAGCGAATTAATCAAACAAAAAATGTCTGCCATTCTTTAATATTGTTATTTCTTAAAACTGGTTCACAGAATAATTTTGTTTCCGGCTCGTAAAACGTGGATAGCAGAGAATCGAAAACAGGATTTGGAAAAAAAAAAATGCGCAAAATAAAATACGACACGAAGCAGGCGTACATACATATCTGAAGCGCCTTGCGCAACGTTGTTAGCAGCAATTGACTATCATCTGGCAAACGCGGGTTGCCTGCAGCAATGAACTGAAAACATCCATCAAAGACGACTGCAGACATCCGAGCGAATAGCTAGATAGATAAATGACGACGCAAAAGTCCAAAACAACTCGGTCTTGAACATTTCAGTAAACCGCCGCTTTTAATCATGGCGGCAGATCTGTCAAAACTTTCCTCTTTGCACGCAGTCTGTCAAAATTTCCTATCCAGAAATTTATACTGATGGCAACACTTTACGAAAAAATATTTCTACTGTTTCCTGTGGATACTAGATTATTATGTTTTTTTTTACCGTGAATTGGTTTTGATAAAACAGCGCGAGATAAAATAAAAAAACAAAGTTTTCAATAAATTTTAATTCTCATTTTTATTGTATCAATATAAATACAATATGTCTTATAAACAGGATTTAATAATACATCACGTCCTAGTAATACATATGCGAACTACTCACCATCTGGTGGCCAGATTTAGTACTAATTTCTTTCGATGAAGAAAGCAATAATGAAAATAATAATTTAAAATTATTAAAATTAATTTTATTTTTAAATTTCTTTTCATACAATTTTATTAAATTATAAAATTATCATATAACTTAACAAAAAGCAAAAATAAAAAATATGAAAAATTATTAAATATGTTGCCATCTAGTGGTGCATTTTAGAAATAAACATAACACTGAAACTTTCAGGATTTTAAAAAATTTATATTTTAATCAATTATTAATATTTATTTTACTTAATGCTTTGAATTAATGTCAAAATTAATGTCTGCAAATGAAAGATTGGTGTTCTGAGAATTAATGTCGATCCATTCGGAATCGGTGGACACCTTTGAAGATGGAGTAGGCATTAGCATTTTCATTCTGGCTTTGGCCGATATGGCAGCAGGAAGATTGAAAGTCTTCTTCAAGATGGTGTGAGCGTAAAATGGACTCAGCTGCGGAGAAATGCCAAATGTTACTTCAGTAAGAAAATATGTATGTTATATATACCCACCTGGTATGAAGATGGTCCGGGTATTGCGTCTTTTGATTTACAAAATCTAGTAGCAGTCCCGAAAGATAAATTATTCATTTTACTTTCGGATTTGATATTATATCTACCAGGTCCTAAAAGGAAAAAAATTTTCGATTATAATCGAAATTAACTGAATTTGTTTTAGGGAATCCAAAATGCATGGTTGCGATTGCAGAAGTTACCTCTAAATGTATAAGTGGTTCTGTCTGATATTGATATTTTATTGCATTCTCGAGGCGAAGAGGAATTGAAGAAAACTCCGTTTCTTCCATCGTACCAATGATTATGAAAATCTCTTCTCGTTGTAATGAGATCTAAAGAAAACCCAATATTATAGTTACCCACTCCCGGATTTTTCTGGAAATAAAAATATTTCTGGAATTAAAAATGAATTCAAATTAACAATGATCCGTTACACTACTTACTGATGGTACAAATAAGGATCTGGACTGGCGATTTTCGAATGGAGGTGTAGCGATGTTTCCCCATTTTTTGCTTTCCTTCTTCCATACTGGCTAACAATACATAGAAAACTGTACAGTGTTTAAAATACCAATAACACAATAATATTTAATTGACAAACCTCTATGTTATATGTAGCCGGTCCAGGATATATAAACGGTTGGGGACACAGATTCGATGATTTTGGATATGTTGTAAAGAAAGCTACTTGTTTGGTCTTTCTCCTTCGAGGGAAATCCCTTCTCAGATTGTAAGTTCCCACTCCTATGGGATTATTGAAGTTTATACATGATGAGAGAAGACAATATTTTATTGTGATTTTTCGATTTACCTGGTACGATTTTATCTGGAGACAGTTCTCGAGGAAATCTTTCGCTGGTATTGTTAAAAGGAATAAGTAGCTTAGGAGGTTTCTTTACAAAGATGTAATTTTTTCTCTTCACACTTTTTGTATCATGCTCGATATCCAACTGAAAGAAGAATCAAAAATTCAGATTCCAGCAAACTTTTTAAAGATAAATGTAAAAACTTACTTCTTGTTACAAAGTGAGAAACTTATCATTTCTCTCAGATTCCAGTTTTTCTGCAAATACAGAGAGAATCACAAAATTTAAGTAGAAATTCGAATGCATGGATTCACTTCGTTAGTTTTAAACTGAAACAATGATACATACTTGATTTCGGCATTCCTAGATCACGTCTAATATTATAACTACCAGGACCTACAAGAGGTCCTGTAGAACTATTTTTAAGTTTTTGTAAAAATCTCTGTTCTTGACTAAACATGACTCCTAAACAATAAATGCATTAATTATTTAATCTCAAAAATTTTCTAACAAGGAAGAGCAAGGTCTGTTAATCGACTGTCCCTATCTTAACAAAGATTATGAAGAGTTTCATGAAATGCAGATAAATTGCAAGCATATCTATCGTACATGATGAAAATTAATATATTGGCATTATTTGTAATAATTCAATTTCAGTAAATTGCAGTCTTTCATGAGAAGTCACTATTCAAAATTTTCGCGCAAAAATATATTAATCAGCAACTCTCACCAATAAGGTCGGCCGGATTGGCAGTGTGGAAACGCTTCGGCTTTCCATTCTGGAGGACCCG
>WUQG02429665.1:0-37943 GCA_011317285.2 Androctonus mauritanicus | reverse complement strand
TATTCATTTTGAAACTTTATTTGCTGTTTTTTCATATCACTTCATATCATTATTTTTTTTAAAACAATTTCTTAGGTAATTTCTTCCTTAGGTATTTCTTTCTTCAACTGTTCTTTCGTTCTTTTATTTTTCTCTTTCATTGATTCCATGTTCTTTGGAAGCTTATTTAGAAAAAAGTTAATGGTCTTTTAGACTTCCTCCACGTGAATAGGAGTTCACTATTGAATAATAAAAATTACATGTCACAGAGGTGCATCAGGATTTTAGAGATGTCTAGGTGAGGGCATGGCCAGAAAAAGGTTGGGAACCACTGCTCTACTGTAACTAACTCTTTGCATTTGGCCTCATAGTAATCAAACTTTTGTTTAACATTTGAAATATATACTATATTAACTTATTTTTTAAAATATTTTGAAGATTGAACTTAATGGTATTAATATTATTTTATTTTCATTTGCCAAATCAATTAACTCTGTCACAAAAAAATTGTAATAATAATAGTATATCCTTGGAATAATCATTATATTATGCATTTTATATCATTAGATAAAAGCTGTACTTGCAATAATATATTCTACAATGTTTATTTGAATTTATATTTTAAAAGAAATTTTAAAAAACATTATATATTATTTTATCATCTTTTGAAGATTTAATTGATTTAGCAAGTGAGTGGCTCATATTTGGAAAATTTTTGTGAACCACATAAGTTGAGAACCTACTATATTTAAAATATAGCTTATTTAGGACTTGTTCCCACTTGAGGTGCAGTGCTGCAAGCTGCTGAGTCACAAATGTTGATAGGCCCATCATTTGTTCCCATTCAATAATTCATTCTGCATATGCTGCAAATGACTGCTGACATCAGCCAATAATTAGTAAGAATTAGGAATGTGTTAATCACCAATCACAGCCATTGTATTATTTTTGGTGGATTTCTAACTTTTCTGATTGGTTATCTCTGCAGCTAAAGGAATGATTGAGATGTAGACATTGCTAGCACTCAATGACATCATCACTGGTAAATAGATGCAGAGTCATAAGGTATTGCTATGGAAACAAACACAGAGTTGCTGATTTTCTGCATTTGCCACAAACTTCAACTCAAGTGGGAACCAGACTTTAAGATAAAGCAGGGTATTAAGTTGTGAGCATTTTCTTTGTTGTGATATACTATTCTACATGTTCTTATTAATGTGAAAAATATTAATTATATACTGTATATATATATATATAATTAATTTTTATAAATAATTGATAATTAATATTTTCAATTTTTTTTAAATAGTGAAAAGTTTGTATTTATAAGAATTTTGAAATAAAAAGTCAACCTCATTTTTTCATCATAATATGATATGATTCAAATCATTATCATTTAATTTCAGAAATTAAATGTATTTTTGACTCAGCTATATGTCTTTTAGAAATACCAAATTTATTATGTCATATTAAATTGTATTAATTTTTCTGATTTTAATAAAGAAATTGTTAAATTTCACAAAATAAACTTTGTGTGAAATATGGTGAATATTTTGATGATAATTAGTATAAATTAGCTTTGTCAGATCAAAAAATGGTCATAAAAGATGATTTTTAGGTGAAGTTATAATTCTGTAATAAAAAAAAAAAAAACATAATTCTTGATTGATTTTTGAATTAATTTAAGATACTAATAGAATAAGATGTTTCATAGTATCCTAAATTTAGAAAAAAGCTGTATGAATTCTGAAAATATTTCTAATTAAAGATGATGACTGAACATGAAACATGAACTAGATTTTGTGAATCAGTATAAATTGATTAATTGATTTCATTTAAACTTATTATTGTAAGTTTCAAAGTTATTTAACATATACATTGATAAATATATTTAAATAGATTTTTTCATCATTTTCTATTATAGAATTCATTATACTAATAATAAGCATTAAAAAATTGGTCTTATTTCAGAGAAAGTGTTTTAACAATAATAGATTAAATAAAATATTTAATTAACAATTTATATTATTATAATTTATGTTAAATATTTTTATTTTTCAAATGAAATGCATTTTAATATTTTATCAGTATTTTTAATATTTACAAAATATTATGTTTTGTAAATAAGATGAAAACCTTAATTTTCATTATAACATTACATTTTATTTTTGTTCCAACTATATAAATTTGCTGCATTTATTTTTTAAAATTTTCTTGCAATCTAGATAAATTTTTATAATACAGGCATATCTTGTTATTATGGTGGTTACATTCTAAACAATCTCTGTAAAGCAAATCAGTGCCTGTTTACATTTGCTAATGTATTATAAAAGCTTAAAAACATATTTACACTATTATTAAGTGCAAAATAGTGCTAAGTCTAAAAAGCTTTTCAGGTCATGTGCTTTTAATGTCTTTCATATTACCTTGGAGGATTCAGGTTCTGGATTCCACACCTTCAGTTTTTCAGGATAGCTCCAGACTTAGCCCATCTGTGTGTTAATTTATGTTTTATATACCTATTCTAAGTATTATTTTGCAGATAATTTTCATTTTGAGATATAAAATAAAAACATGGCATTATACTTGAGAAGCACTGAAAAGCAAATATGCCTATAACTATTTTTGGGCATTTTTACATTATTAATTGTAATAATTTTTTATATCCATAAGATGTTTTCTACATACAATCATTGCCTAAACATTAAAGTCAGATCGATTAGTAGACACACATAGTGCTGTGTGTCTACTAATCGATCTAATTTTTTATAATTATAAAAATCATGAATATAAAAAAGATATGTAAATAATCAGTGTAATTATTGAAAATTAAAATAAAAAATTATACAACTATTTAAACTTAAAATTTGGCTCATAAATCTAGTTTCCTCTACATTTTTCAAATGCTATCTATAAAGTAATCAGTTATGAAACTGAAATAATTTTTCATATTAGTCAAATTAACCTGATTTTTTTTAAATTTAAAATCGTCTCATTTAACAAAATTTTGTTTTTAATTTTTTAAGGTATATTACTTTATTAGTACAGTATTTCTCAATTTATAATGCCATTGATTTATGACGATTCATATTTATGATTATGATACAATCAGTACCTGTGTGATTAAGCAATGTAATTTATGTATTTGAGCCTGTGATTATGGTTAGTGCCAGATTTACTATTAAGCTAAATAAGCTAAAGCTTGGGACCTCTAAATTTTAAGAAAAAAATTGAATTAAGAAAATTTTTTATGCTATTCTGTAGAAAAGACAATTGAAATTCACTTCTGGCAATCAAAGATTGCCAAATAGGCTGTCTGTTTTCATAGTCTAATTACTTTTTAATCATTTGAAAGCAATAAGGAAATTTTGATCACTTACTAACAATAGGATCTACTATTTTAATCATTATTGGGCATTTTTAGATTTGCTTCATTTTCAACAAATACAATGGTTAACGTAAACATTTGTATGTTTTTATTTTATATTTTGTACATGTCTTAAAGTTAGCAAAGTCTTTATTAAATTATTTATGTATTAATAATCTGTGTAAATAGACATAAGTGTCTTTTTTTATATAATTAAAAAATGGGAAGAGGCCCTCAATTTTTTGTTAGCTTAGGGCCTAAAAAAATCCAGTACTGATTATGGTCAACTCTTAGTAATGGCATTTCTTTTTGTTTTGTATTTATCCTGCTGTATAATTAATGATAATGGATATTGGATAGATATAACATATACATAAAGTATTTCCAATTAACAACTGACTCTAGAATAAAATCCTCTTGTAAAATTAAGGATCTAACATTAATAAAAAGATCCAAAACCTACAGTTGAAGTCTGAAATGTCCAAAATTTATAAATTTACCATTACTAATCTTTAGTAGGATATAAACATTATGCATTATTGAAATAAACATAAAAAAACTACAAGAACGAAACATGAAAAGGATGCTTTTGATACATCAGTCCATTGCGCATAGATTAGTACACATGTGAATTGTATTGACAAATCACAATATTTACTGATAATATCATTGTTGTAAATATGAATGGTCATAAATCAAGGATGCTTTTATAAAACAAGTCTTCAAAGAAAAATGATAATAAAATGTAGTTGAAACATCTGACTGACTGAAAATATTTTTGCAAAATATTTAATATTGAAACAAATTTGGAATCATTTAGTTAATATAGAATGACTGTGTTCAGTTAATGAATGTAATTCTTTCATTAACTAAATACAGCATTTACTAAATTCACCTAGCTAACTCCTGAAAAAAACTCTTTTCAGCACTCACCTAGCCAAACTTCAGGAATTTTCTTTTATTTACAAAAATAACATTTTTGACCTTAATTGAAGATCAATTTCAGTTTATTTATCAAATTCCAAATTAGAACATGTTTTTATTCTAATTCTATCAAATTTGATTTGAATTTATCACATGCAATATTCTGTAACATTTATATACAAACAAATAAAATTAAATCATTTCTAATATCAACTATATAAATTAATTTTTTAAATTATGTATATTATAATATTGTGCAAATTATATATATGAAAATAATGTATTGCAGATATATTATTATATCATTAGGCCCATACACTATAATAATATATAGTTGTATAGGCTAATGATATAATAATTACCATAAAACATATGATTTAATCATCAAATAATTGTAGAAAATATTTAAAGTTTAATTTGTTTCAGTACTATTAAAAATTTACTTTTTCACCCAAAAATATACATGTAGTAATAATTAGCATTTAGGTATTCAATGTACTTATTTTTGCACCTTTTTTAAGTTTATCAATAATTTCTTTTCTCCTTGCTTTTATTCATAAATACTTTGAAAGTCATGGTGATTGATTTGTTTAGAGTTTTAAGTCAAAATACAATAAAAATTCAAATAAGGCATTTCTGTATCAGAGTGCAATAGACCATGAATTTAAATAATGATCAACTTTATGAATGGACATTACAGATCAGATCACTTTGCAATTTACAGATTGGACAAAATTGATAGGTGTAATCTTGTCTTTAATAGAGAAATGATTTGAAATGACTTCCTTGGACTGTAATTTGGCATTAAGTGAAGTTTTTCTATATTATATTATTGCATATAAATAGAAAATATGAATAATGACATTGCAAGTATTGATTGTAATCCAAATATTTTGTAGTAATGCTCTGCTGTTACTTAAAATATTTTTAATTCTATTCAATAAAGTATCTTTTATTGTATTTATACTTCATCTTATATAGAAAATATATTAAATATTATTTAGTCAGAATAAGTGCAAAAGTATAATGATATAACATCTTTGCATTTATTCAAAAGTAAATTATTGAAAAATATTTTATTTAAATTGCAATGTTCATTGTAAACACACAGATTTCATTCTGCTAATTAAATAAAATCATACATTTTTAAGTAAAATTTCCAGTTGACAAATGTATTTGACTAAAATTTTATCCTGTTTTCTTCTGAATTTGTTTTTTATTTATTTAAATTTTTATTTTCAATGAAAGACAATTATCATTTTTCTAAAATTCTTTTATAGCTTTTAAACTATGGATTAGATAACTTAATATTTTAGAAAAATTAAATGTAACTGAAATAATTTTCTTAGGTTTGTTTAGAATTTTTGCAAGTACTACAGGAAATACAAGTAAAACAGGTTTGTGCAGTAATTAGTTTATGATTCAATCTATCTTGGTGTATCTGGAATTCATAACAGTTTCAGAATTAATATATTTTCTTTATTAAAACTAAAACTAATAAAACTTTTTTGAAATGACTGTAAAATTAAATGAATAATGCTTGTTGCAAATACCCCATTGAATGAACCAAAAATTTCCCAATGCTTTCTACATATCTAAATTCTTATAGGGTGTGAACTAACAATATATTGAAATAGTTTTTTTTAGTAAATTTTTGATATTTTTAATATATTTCAATTTTCAGGTTGAAATTGACCAAATTGAACATATAGAAGAAAAAGAGTTTAACGCAAATGAAAATCAGGAAAAGTAGTAACATATATTCCATTAAATTTTAAGTTTCCAAATTTTTATAGGATATTTTATAGATATATAAAATTGAATATAATAATCACATTTTATGTAAATGTTAATAAAATATACTTTGATTTAATATTAAATCTTTTATTCATTAGAAAATTTTTTGGATTCTCTTTTCAATATAAGAAATTTAATTTTATTACTATATATTTTTCAAACATAGAAGAATTTTAATAATTAAAAGTATTATAGAATAATTTAAAATGAATCTGCACAATATTTAAATAGTTTTTATTACTTGTATTTTTTATAAATTGAAATTAAATTTAAAAAACTATGTTCAATTAAAATTTTCAAATAAAAAAATGCATAGTAAAATTAAGCCATGAGTTTTAATTGACTAATAGCTAATAGACTTTGGAGACATCAAACAAAATTTATTGATGCTGACTTTATTGGATTATCTTTAGATATCTGTTTATGAATGATTTAGATCAGTGCTGTCCAATTATAATTAATCCAAAGGCCATAACCATGTTTACTAGAGATATGGAGGGCTGCAATTACAAAAAAAGGGGAAGGGCTTTGATGCTCAATATGCTATCGTTTCAACAAACGGAACACAAAAATATAATGCTTTTTGGAAATAAATTTTATTTTCAGATTCACAAACCTTATTACAAAATTATATTTACCAGATTGCATCCAATAAACATGTTACATGTTAACAAAAAGTTATAAAATATAAACAATTAAAAAATAAAAAAAACAAGTATGTGTGTATCTATTTAGTGTGATAAGTAAGGCAAGCAGCAGCATTTACAAAGGCTAGGATTTTTACATCCATTCCTGTTGTAGTTAAGCCACAGAATATGTAAAAGAGAAGAATCTCCAAGGCAGATTCTCAATCGATTCTTAACTATACTCATGTTAGAAAATGCACTTTCACACAAATAAGTACTACCACACATTGATATTACTTTCTGACCAAAATCACAAAAGCTAGGAAAATGTTTGTTAAACAAAGCAATTTACCCATATGATTTGCTATGAAAAAGTTATTTACTCACCACTCTTGATATACTCTATTTTCATTTTTTTTTTATGTTTTTTTTTTCACTCATTTCATAAATGCAATAAATTCACAGCAAAATAAAAATTAAATTAAAACATAAAATAAAATTAAAACAGAATCTCACAACAACAGTTATACAATCACTGAAGTGATGAGTGTTAGAAACCAAAAAATAACTTTAAAATACAGTCACAGTTCAAATCTTTAAACTAAAATAGCTAAAACTAAAATTGTATGAACGAGTCTTTTGTTTGATTGAGGAAGGGACCCTTTTGTTAACAAAGATTATACTTCATTACTAACTTATACTCCTGATTGGAATACAACGATCTCTTCTGGCTTTCAAGGATATGAACTCGCCATTTATATTAGAAACTCCCATCCATTGTTTGATGAGATTGAAAGTCTTATAAAAGTGTGATGTCATTGACAGCTTGTTGATCATTAAATAATTACTAATAATTAAGAAAAATTAATTAATTGAATGAATATAATTCAATTTTAGGATTCTTTTTATTAATCTCTTAAAAAAAATAATAAATAAAAATGAAAAAACATTAAAAAGTAATATTACATCATAAATCGTAAAAGCCTTGCAGGTTGCTTTTTGGACAGCACTGATTTAGATCTTCCAGGTGGAATTCAGTTCTTCAGTATGCTTGGTGTCCAAGCATATTGAAGAACTGAGATCATTTATATTGGATAAACATCATCTTTCTGAATCAATTGATTCCCATAATTGATATTTAGTCTCCATACTGATATTCAAATCCTTCAACTATCTGATTGATCTTATCATGGATATGAACTCTGGAATGCATTTCTACTTAATATATGCCAAAGTTAATAAGTAGTAAAATTGACTATCTCATTTCTATCAGATATTGGATCTAGAGAGAGAATTCCTGTACTAGTAAGTGATACAGAAATTCTCTTCACATAGATATTTAGATGAAATCATATAATCTCTTCTGTGATATCTAAATACTTCAGCTGTTTTTTTAAATAGATGACAAATCAGTTATCTAGATCCTAGAATCTAAATTACATACAGATAGCTCTTGACATATGACAAGTTTGTTTAAACCCCAAAAGTCATAAGTTCGAAGTCAGAAATGGCCTTAATTTATGGATTTCCCACTATCAATTTTATTAGAACATTCTACATTACTGAATAAATATAATGAACACAAATTGCATAAACCAATCAAAAAAAGGATAATTTTTATACATCAGACCTATTGCATATGAATTTATATGCATATGAATTGCATTGGCCAATCACAGAATTTATTTATTATATCACTGTTTTAAATATGAGTGGTCACTCATGCAGTACTTCTTTCATGAAAGAAGATATTGCATTTTAAAAATTTTTCCTGGAATTAACATGGCATCTTCCATTTCAGATTTAATTCAAAAATTTTTATAACAAAAACAAGATTATTTTATAGTTGATACAAAAGCTTTCTGCAAAGTCACCTGTGTTGTCAAAATCAAATATACATATAAAACCAAAGATTTTTTCTTATATAAATATTAACATTAAAAACTTTAAATCAAACATTATATAGCATTAAATTCAATAAAAAAAATTTTATTGAATTTATTGTTATATAGTGCTTGATTTAAAGTTATTATTTAGTGAACTTAAGTAGTTTAATTTTGTAATATCAACATTAATTCAATCCAAATAGTCAAAAACGACTTTTTTTTGGTAACTCCTCAAAAAATATAATATGACTAGAGAAAACCAGTCTTTATCATATGTAAATATATTTTTAAAGCAAATATAAGCCATTTTGTTATTAATCAAACATTGATATTGTATTCAGTAAATAATGTTTCAAAATATTCTGTTTTATCTCTGTAATTTACCGTGGATTCAGTCTATCTCTTTATATCTGGTAATGTTTTTAACTGTTTCCATCAAAACAAATGCTTTTTCATGTCCATATCCAATTGATCCAATAATTTTTGATTCCAATATCAACTCAATACTCTTATTGATACTCTTATCAGTTAAATAGTCAGTTATACTGTTATCAAATAAAAATAGTTTTTGATTGAATAACAACTGAATCAATATTCTAATTTCAATTAGAGAAAAGTAATTCAGAGAAGCTTTGTCTTGCTTCTGATTTTTAGAATAATGTTTTTAGGAAAAGATTTTTTGTGAATAAATTGTAATCTAATAATTATTATGAAAACCATAAAATTTTACTATTAATTTGAAAAATATGGATTTTATGTACAAAATCATCTAATTTAATATTTTTATGAATTATTGCAATACAAATTTTATAAATTCCTAAAATTTGTAAGTTTATCTGAAGCAAAAAATTTTGAAAAAATAATAATAATAATAATCACCTATTTTCTGGCATTTCTGTTATTTTTGAATAAAGATCCAGGATAAATTGTCATAAAATCTATACAATTAATCTTACTTTTAATTCCATTTTTATAGGCTAACCATTCTCCAGAATTTAAAAAAAAACAATGAAATAGTTAAAAAAAAAATTATTAATGAGAAACTTTTGAAATTTGAATATTCCCATTGTTAAATGATTGAAGATAAAAAATTAATTAGTGTGTCATAAAAATCATTTTCAAAGATTTGATTTTCCTGTTAAATTTAATAAAAATTTAATACAGCAATTAATTCAAGATATGTTTGAAAGTATCTCAGAAATTTAAATTATACTATTTTTTAACTATATTTCACAAAAATATATTAGTTAAGGAGAGACATACAGGTATGGAAAATGGTGATCTTATAAGCTTCATTCTCCTATTGAAAATAGGATAAAAATATGAAATAAATTTTGATAAAATCTGATATAATCGTAAAAAATTATATTTTGATTTATATACTTTTGTAGAATATGTAGATTAAATAAATTAATTCTATTTGGAATTGATTCCATTACCTTCTCCAAATCAAATCTTATTTATCATCCAAATTATTAGAATTAAGGAACTATTTTTTTAATATTTGAATAATTTATATTATTTTATAATGTACAAATAAAATGTTTAATAATTCCTAATGTCTAATTAACTTCCATTTTATTCACAAAATTTACATATAGATGTAAATAAAAAAAATTATAATTTTTTAAAATGCTTTTTAAATACCTTATTCCTAAGTCTGTTTATAATATCTATAAACTATAAAAGACTTTGATTTTGGATCAAAATATGATAATCAGTATACAGTAATTTAAAACTGTTTAAAATTATTTTTTAAATAGAAATAAATGGATTTTATATATTGTGTTCATTTTGGGTTTCTGTGAAAAAATTGTAAGAAACAAACATAGTAGATTATTCTAATTTATACATATTGCTTATTATACAAAAAACATTACAGTGCCAAGTTTATTAACATTGACATTCCAAACACTAAAAGATTGCGATCGTTCGAAAATAAAATATTGATATATGATCAAAATACTTTCAAATATTGTACATAAAAATTATGTAACTGCAATTTTTTAATTGCATATCTGCAAAATATCTCAAGAATATTCAAATTTTATGAGAATTTTTCTGTAGAGAATTTTAAAGTTCATAAAATTACATTAAAATCATTTAAGATTATTGTATTAATAAAAAGAAAATATGAATAAAACTACAATAACCTGGTATACAAAATTCGCTGTAGAAAATATCTCTAGATATGCTATCGTTATTAAACAGATCTTTCCCAGAAATTAATAATATATACATTAAAATATATATACAGTATATATTTTGTAGCACAAAATTATCTGTTTTATGCAACGATACAGACTGCATAACTAAAGCTGATAATTTTATACACATCTATCTTCTTGATTTCCTTTAAAATACTTTATAATACGATTAAGTTTATTTTATAGCTATAACATCACAATATGTTTTATTCGTGGAACAAAATTTTAAATCTCACAGAAGATTTATTATGTTAAAAAACTTAAAATATGATTATTCAATAATAATAAGCTGGGTCAAGTTGGTAATTATTAAACAGGAACACTAATTTATATATTAATTATATTTGCACAGTTTGTTATTTAATTTGCAAGTGAAATGAAAATAACGAGCTATATCTTTGATTTGGAACATTATATATTGTAATTTTAAAGTAAGTTATTAAACTGTAAGTGATACATAATAATTATCTCTAGTTTTAAAGATATTTTTTAAGGTATATAAATTATAAATTAAATTACTACCTACCTGTTAGGAAAATGAATATTTTAAAATAAATTTTAGAATAAACAGTGAATTTTTTTAATTATTTAATTTATAGTACGGCTACTTCACTAGGGTTATAAAATTAATTAATTTTAAGCATTAACATTATATATTAGGCTACTTTTAATTATTCAAAGTTTAAAATTATAACTTAAATAAAATTTTATCATCATAATAAGTATTAAAGGTGTCATGACTTTGATATTTTAAGTGGACCTGGATCTGTCATCTTTTTTCTGAGAAAATCATTTACTATGTCGTTTAATGGGATTTCACTGTCAGAAATGTCTAAAAAGTTGTCATTCGCTCGCTAATTCTTGTCAGAAAACTTGTTGCTCGTTTACTTCACCGATTTATTTATCAAATTTAATATCCTATTCTATTATTTATTTAATGTGAATTTGCAATAGAAAATGATGTAAAAGGCCGTAATTCATGTAAAAATAAGAAAAACATGCTTAATTGAAAATTATTATATAGAACATTAATATCATAAAAAAAAAGGCCGGAATGGTTAAAATGTTTACCAGCTATAAGTGCATATGTTTGATGCATGAGTTGCATATATTTATAAAAAATTAACACAAAAAAGTTCATAAAATTTGAAGTCTTATAAAATGTACTCTCTTTATAAAATACATAGGAACTGTAATGAGAAAAAGAATTTTGTGTATTATTGGAAATTCCATATAAAGATATACAATATAATACGATTTTTAACCGTAATAGAAATTGACTACATACTTAGTGCTATTGATTTTATGTATGAAAAAAAAATTATGTTGAATGCTGCGGTTGGAAAAATATATTTTATTCATTTTTAGAGAATTCTTTTTCTGTTCTAAAATGGTTATTTTTTAAAACAATTAAAATTGTTTACTTTCCGAAGATGCCATTTATTTTTCATTTATTTAACAATTTTGAATTCATTCGTTTTATGTGTTCAATTTTAATGTGAATTTAACTAGGCACAAGATACTACGGTGCCGACGTGATGATATTCAAATCAGGTAAGCCATATGTTATCCCTACATTACTATCACTTAATGCCATCTATTGGCAATAATATAAATTAAAATTTTGATAAAAATGAAATTTTATCCTGCAGAATTAAAGTATGGCGACGTCGAGGTGTCTCTTAATGCAAAACATCACTACTGAATTTCATGAAAATCTGCTAATTCAAAAGTTATTAATGGGAACATGTTTGTGTATCCCCAATAATAAATTTATTTACAAACAGGCCCGATCTTATAAATCTTCATTTCCTTCAGAAATTAGTTTAGGATAAAAATATACACAATTATTCAAAAATATTACAGAAAATTATTAAACAAATAAAAATTACAATGAAGTTTAAATATGACTTTGTGTGTTATGATCATGTTAGAGTTGGGAGAAATGTAAGTTAAAACGTGCCATAGTGTTGTTCGAATTGATTTTAAGTTAGATAGGGTTTAAAATATTAAATTCAACTTTAATTAACTGGATTAAATATATATATATATTTCGAATAGACTGTGACAGGTTTTTAAAAAATGTTTACGAAAACAGAGTGATTAAGTGCAAACTTACATGACGATCATTCATTTAAATTTGATAGCTACGAATTGTTTTGCTTAATTTTAAAAGAGATCAAACGGAAAACAACTAATGGATATGCAACGAAAGAAAGAAAATTTTAATTTTTTATTAGTTTTATTTATTTGAAAATTAAAACTTGATATGTTATTTATTAGATCATCTATTTTCAGCATCTTCTATAAACATCTTTAAATATTTATTCCTTTTGAAAATATTTTTTTATTTAATTTCTCAAATATATTTTTCTGAAACTGTTAGTAGAATAAAGAGTATATAAGGTTGGACTAAGAGTAATGCCTGTTTTGGGATTGCATTATTGTTATATTGTTTTAAAATAAATATACGATATGTCATAAATATTTCAGATTATTCGTGCTCTGCAACAAAAGTATATTAACTAAGATGGTGTACTGTTGTACATTTTTTATGATGAATCAAGAATTGAACTCTCGCCGTAAACATGATGTAGTAATTATAATTAAATCCATGTATATTTATCTGATGAACAAATTGCTGCAAGAATTGTTATAAAACAAACTTGGATATAAAGATGATAAAAAAAAGGAAATACAGATGTAAGAGGGAAAACCCAGATACCACAATTGCTATAAATTTGAATACGATCAATAAAATCATCCGAATTAATATGAAAAAAAAAGGAATTATCGCAGTATTTTGAGATTCATTAAGACGAGTTCAAATGATAGTTAAAGAAATGTTTTAAATTGGTTCCATACTAGAGTTCGTATCTTTTTCCTCTTAATTGTCAAGAAAACTTGTTTCCTTTGGATGAACATATCTGTAATCCTTAAAATCTACTTATTCAGATTTTTTCTATTTATATATTTGAAAATCTATCTAAATATAAATCATTATGATAATGAAGATGATGAATTAAAAGAGTGTTATAAAAATTGATTATGAAGAGCAAATGGAGTTTTTCCAATGTAATTTAGATTTCTGAATTAAGCAATGGGAAAAAATATATAAATTATAGTGGCTATAGTAGAATAATATATTTTATGTAACCTGAAGTTTATTTATTTATACATATACACCCTACAAAAATGCAGTTTGGATGTCTCCCTCATCAGATTTATAATGTGAATTAAAAATCATACATACTCGAACATGTGTATATCAAGTTATTGTCACTCTTTTAAATATCAGAAATGTTTTATATATTACATATTATTTTTATTCTATGAAGCATTTTGATTCAAAAATTTGCAATCTTACTTTTTCATTATTAACTACGGAAGGTTGATCCTAGCTTTAATAAAATACCTATACAGTACTGTATTAATTTATTGAGGTTATTAATTTGCAAGTTACAATATTATAATTGCAAAAAACTTCTTAACAAAAAAGCAAAAAGTGTTAAATGAGGAAAAACCTTCTTTATCACAAACAAGTTATTTACTCGAATATTTTTGATTTTCGTGAATGATTTTTGAATACAAATCGATATTAGCAATTAAAAAAAATATCTATAATTAATGTAATACAATAGTAATAATACATGTTACAAAACAAAAAAAATGATATGTATATTTTTTATTCACTATCTTGTTTCACCTATCCTCATTATTTACATCTTAAGATGATCTCATTTAACGCAGTTTCATTTAGCGCTTAATTTTTTTGAAACATCCTCCGCGTTAAATGGGGTTTTACTGTACTAAATATAATTTCGAATTCATGTATAAATTTTTAAAATTTTAAATAAGGAGATGATCTCAAAATAATCAGGCACGAACTTGATTTTTTTATGATCATTAAACGTTCTGCGATCTTTGATTCTCGAAATATTTAGGTCATGCAACAAAATATGACCGTTTATTTTGTAAAACATGATTAATAAAAACTGTCATTATGTAATTTTGTTTTCAAAAATTTATCATTAGTTAAATTATATCAAAATTGTATATGCAATGACTGTTTCTAAGTATAAAAATCATTATGGACGAAATTCAATGTTTTTTTTTTTTTTACTGTAACTTTGATATGACAATGTGGAAAAATATTTAATCGGATATAGAATGTAAAAACTCTAAACGTCGAATCCAATTAATAAATAATGACCGATTCGAAAAAGTAAAAATCCTTCAAAAAGGATTATTTTCCTATTTTTATATAAACACTGGCTCTACAGATCTCATCGTTCAATTATTTTTGTCCAACTTGAAATTTAGACTATGTTTAAACTTGATAAAAAAAAAAAAATTCATATAATCGTGCTTAAAATATGATATTTAATAAAATATAATCATATTTCACTAGACGAACCGTTTTTATTCAAAAATTAAATATTAGTCTCATATTCAATTAATGATTGATAAATGATTTTGAATATCAAATTAATTTATCGAGTGAATTTTTCTTGCTGATAGGATATTAATAAACAAGTTTGAATCAAATACAGTACAAAATAAGAATATTTTGTACTGTATTTGATTCATTATGCAATTATATTCATTATATTCTTTATTTAATTACTCTAATCATGATTAGGAACCCAAGCACAGGATAGATCATTACTGTCGATTAATTGAACTAGATACAATGATTTGTATTATGTATTAGTAATATTTAAAAGTAACAACTTAGAATTTATCGTTTGTAAATAAAAATTACTTGTAAATCCTTGCATGATATTTCCATTCTTATTTTTGTTTACAGAATGACTAAAGTCTTAAGATATTCTTTATGTATTTAAAAAGTCATGTAGTACATTGTTAGTGATTGATAAATTTTTGATTTATGTAGTTATATTCATATTCAACAAACTTATTAAATTTTTCCGACTGAATATTCTAAAAGGAAAAGAGATGCCTTCCATTCTTTAAGTTCTCCTAAAGTTACCTGCAGTAGCACTACAGAAACATTTAATAAATAAAAAACGATCCAAATATAAAGAAAATAAGTTGTTTACTCAGCTTAGAAACGATTACTTTTTTTTTTTAAACTAAATAAGGCAGTCTTAACAGTGGCGTACCCAGAATCTTTGGTACCTGAAGAGGTATTTTTTGGCCCCCTTTTCTCCTCCAAAAAAATTTATTTTAACTTTCAACATACATTTTCTTAAATAATTTTTAAGAATTAAAAATTATACAAATATCTGATGAATAATAATGATATTTCGTACTCTGACTTCCCCATTTAGCTTGGTGTCCGGGGCGGACATTCCCCTCGCTCCCTCTGAGTACACCACTGCGAGTTAAGATCATTTAAGGTCCTACTAATTCTTGCATTCGGTGAAGTATAATACGAAAATGAATGGTAAACGAAAAACAGTTTATCTTTCCTGTTGTCGAGGCATTAAATTTTATATCGGATATACAGAAAGCAAACTTCTTACTGGTGAAACATTTTATACTTTATTCAAAACTCATCCTCAACTATTCCACTAATTGTAAGATTATAGAATTAAAGTAATGACAAAATTCTATCAATTTATATCAGATCTGATTTTTGTAGGTTATATACAGAGATAAAGTGAACAGATTTGTCTCGGTTTTCAATAAAATTTATAAGTAAATAGATCATATTAAAAATTAAAAAAAAAAAGATTAACTAGATTTAATTTTAAAAATTAGCTTCTGAAGAATTCTTCCCAACCTTTACTATACATAGAATATGGTCACCCTAATATAACCAATATGGATGAATCAATCTGAAGTAAAAGTAAATAAAAGTAATAGTAAAATATATTATTTATGCTTATTTATCTCTTCCTGCTTTATTTTTGAAAATTTTTTGATAATGTACTTTTTTCATTGTTTTTCAAAAAAAAAATTTTTTTTTTTTTGGATTTTGTCCACTCCCATACCTTATATCTCCTTCGCCTCCCAACATCTAGAGCAATGATTTTCAATCGATGTGCCGCGAAAATTTTGAAAGATCATTAAATAAATTATTTTCGAAAGAAGTCGAAAGCACAATAAGTGTACCAATCAAAATTAAAACCTCTAAATTGCTTATACGAGTATATCATTGTTATAATAAACGTATATATAATAATATAGCAAAATATATATATACATAAGTTTTTTGTTTGATCAGCACAATTTAAATGTGCCGTAGAAGTTTAACTATAGGTTCGAGTGTGCCATGAGATAAAAAATGGTTGAAAAACACTGATCTGGAGCGTGGAGAGTTGAAATTCAAAAAAATCTAGTCGCTATTATAAGCGCTGTATCTAATGAATAAAATCATACTTCAACCAAGGGATCACTTCTATGTTATAGCAAATACCTATTTTTTGAATATTTGGCTTATTATTTTTTGCATTGTAAATGTATCTAATGTAAATTCCAATATTATTACCATAATAATTACCATAGAAGTTTGATACATTAAATTTTTATTTATAGATCTAATGTATTTAACGTTAGTATATTTATTCCAGATAAATGTATATAATGTAGTGAAAATTTACCGTAAGATAATTTTTTTATTAGGCAACTCTATGCTATTCTGATTTATTAATTAACTGCATAATAATCTCTAAATAGGAAAAAAAAATTATATTTTTGGATTTTTAATATCAAAATCGTATTATATTTTATTACCTATCTGGCATTGATTGTTTCTAAAGATTAATTTTTAAAAATATATTTAAAAATTCCAAGTGGGTACTTGTTGCAAGTTTGCACTTTCCATTTTAGAGGTATAAAATTTAAAATAACGAACCTGACATAAAATTATTTCAAGTTGCTGTGATTCTAATTCAATTCAGTTTTCTTACAAATTAGTCGATCTCTTGTTTATTCCTCCTTACTTACAAATTTAATTAAAACTGAAAACATAATTTATTCATCATTATTTTGTATTATTTTTTAATTCTCTTTAAGTGCACTGCCTTTTTATTTATTTATTTTTCGTTAAAATTGTCAAATCAATAATTTTCTTATCATTTGGACGTACGCGCATGAAAAGTTTCCAATATTAACTGATATTGCGCGAAAAATTCTATCGTTTTTCGGATCGACATACTTGTCAGAATCTGCTTTTTCAAATATGAACGTCATAAAAAATCAAGAAACCAAATTACAAGTGATCATTTTGATGATTGCCATTGCTTACTTCTTCATATCAATCTGACTATGAAAATATTGCCAGCTCCAAACAATGCCAAATTTCACATTAACTTTTTCTTTTAATCAACCAGAATTTCCTGTAACTTATGAGTTTGTAATCAATCTGTTGTTTTTTTTTCTAACTTTGGTTTTCTAAAATAAAGAGATAAAAATTTTATTCCAATATATTTTGCTTTTTATTATATTAAAATAATTAAAAGTGATAAATAAATTTTTAAATACACAAATAAAGTTTAGGGTTGGAAGAGTGGGTCCTCCGAAGTGAGTGAGCGCATTTAACTGCATAATTGTGCGTAATAAAAGATCAGGTTGAAGGAACGTGATCTATATAAGAGAGTAGATCATCGAATAACTTACTATAGAAAAGTAGCTCGTATAATAAAAAAGGTTCAACCACCGATATACAACATTATAGACTCTTAAATAAGCGTATGAGCTTTATTTATTTTTAAATCTGCTTAAGAAAATGTATCTTTCTATCGTAAATATGCCAGGATGACGTTGAATAAAATAGTACATAACAGTAAACAGTATATACGAATTGGAAATAATAAATTTGTTGATAATTTTAACAATTCAATCTGCATTTTTAGAAAATTAAAGGCGATAAGTTAGTTAAGATTAATCTTGAATATAGTTTTTCTGTTATTTAAAATATATAATTGGACTGCATACATAAGATTATTATCTTTATTATCTTTCATTGTGCCTTATTTTTGTTTTTAAAAAAATAGTAAAGGAAGTCAGAAATTGTGTTATACAATAAAATCTCTTCGTAGTACGCAGTAAATAGAAATAATATTGAAAACGTATAATATTTAACATTTGTGACATCTCATTTAGTTTGTTACACATCCAATTTAAATTCGATATGTGATACTCTATTTGCAAATGCATCATCAGTACGAATGCTGACAGAATATATCTACAGAACTGTACAAAACATTTTTAAAATGCAGATTTTATTGATTGTGGAATATGTAAAATTATGTGATAAACTAAACGAAAATATAAATTTATCGAAATTTGAAGAATATGTATAAATAAAATTATTATTACTGTAATTTAATTTTCATTTTCATTTCCAATAAGATTGCAATTATTTATTTTATAGAAAAATGTGTATTGCATTTTATACTCAAATAAAAATGAGCTACTTTATCATTTTCATTAAATAATTAGATATTCACGAAATTAATTAGGCATATTCCGCTATTAACGCTGATTAATATCCACGCAATAATTTTTTAACCGTACAATTGCAGTCATTTAAAAATGGCAGACATCGAAATTTTTGAGATATACTAATATATTTTGAAATAATTAGTAGATTATTTATGAAATTTGATAGAATGATCAAATCATAGAAGTTAATCTTAACGAGAGATCAATTAACACCGTGCTTATACAGGTACTCCTCACTTAACGATTTATCTGTTTAACGACTGCTCGAACTTACGACTTTTTTTTTTAACGGAAAATTTGATTTTCGCACATATGCCTCGTTTACCACTTCTATTGCGTGTAAATCTCCGCACTCGTAGTTCCAAAAATCTGATGAAGAAAAATATTTTGTGCATAATTAAGATGTAAATATCTTTACAGCCATGAGAACTGAAGCGAGTAATTTTTTCTAAATATATACGAACAAGTTACTCGCTTACCGACCAATTCGTTCTACGACCAAGTCGTGAGAACAGAACTCGGTCGTTAATTGTGGAGTACTTGTATTCGTTTAAAAATGGCGGACATTCAATTTTTTGAGGTTTCTCCCTTAATAACTTTTGAACTATTTGATTTATTTTTATGAAATTTAGTATTCTTGTTACAAAATTAATGATCGATCTTAAAATGCGATTAATTAATCTTATCGCTTTATCTATTTAAAAATGGCGGATATTCAAACTTAAATTTTCTCTGATGAAACTGATATGGGAATCTGAAGTTAGATATTTAATAATTATTTAAAATTTTTTGGAGTGATCCTATCATTCCAAAATAACGGATATATTCGAAAATTACAATATTCTTTCTGCTCGTGATGAATAATAATATTCAGTATTGTATTCTTAATTTTCAATATTTTTTTATTGTTACGAAATTTAAATAAAATTTAATTATCAATGTTTGAATTATTATTATTTTTTTTAAATATGTTGTAAATTTTAAAATAATGATTTATTATTTAAATTTATTGTTTACATTTATTTTTAATTTAATTATTTTGTTTGATTAAAAATATAAAAATTATTCTTAAGTCAACACACCTATGGGAACTAATGTATAAACTAAATAACAATATTTAAAATTTGAAGAAATTAAATTTAAAAAAAAAAAATAATTTCTTCGATTTATCTTAATCTCTTTTTGTCTGATGTTAAACTGAATGTTTTTATAAAATATAATTAAAAATAAATAAGAATTATGTTAACTTTTGACATTTTATTTACATTTGAACAAAAATTTTCGATACAAATTTTATAAACAACAATAATTAGATTTATAAACATGATTTCTTAGATTCAATTCTGGTGATTTAAAGAATAATTACCATAGATAGAATATATGATTTATATAAAAGAACATCAATATTGTTTTTTTACTTAAAATATTTACAATTTACAATAAATATCTAAGCTACAATATTAAAAATTTTAAAGATGATAGCAAAATAGAAGAGTTTAAATAGTAATCATATGTAAATACTTATAATATTTAAACATATTATTTCACAGAGAATTCTTTTAGTGTATATTTTGGATGAAAAATACCCAAAACACTGTCTGATGTAAATACCGAATCCTTGTTGTGACCGAAATTTGCACACAGTGAACGAGTTTTTGTCGGATTTTTCTTAATTAAAGATTTGTTAGCAAAAGCATCTTTTACTTTTAAACGAACATTTCTGTTCATGAACCAGTAAACTAAAGGATTTATGGCACTGTGTGCGTGTCCTAACAGAAGCGTAAATGGAAGGAATACGATAAGCGAAGGAGTTGGATAAAGATCTACGTAGAACGACGTGATATTGTATGGTAGCCAGCATATCACGAAACATGAAGTCATACCCATCAGTAGATTAGCTAACTTTCTTCTACTTTTCAAGCCGGCATTCGTTTTCGAAGTTTTATTAACCGATGTACATGGAACTTGTCTGTCTGACATCTGCAAACTAGGTTGATAACTAGAATGATAATTATCCGAGTGGTAAGAGTTAGCAATTGTATTAGGAGGTGTCGGGGGTACATCGAAACTAGATTTACATCGGAAAGACTTTTGTCTCGAATTATTTCTGTTGAGAATCAGTGATTTCTCTGTGGTACATAAAGTGCTGCTAACGCCCGAATGACAAATAATCAATACGCTACAGGGAAGAGCGTAAGCTATGAAAAGAGTTACAATGGTAAATGCTCTTCTGTTAACATCAGAATGCCATTGTTCTATACAGAATTTTACGTGTATTGGTCCTAATTTCAATTCCTGCATGGTACGCGTAAAAATCATGGGTAACGATATAAGAGCTGCTATAATCCAAACACTTGTGATCATAGCATTAAGCAAATATTTTCCACTTAATTTCTTATAAAAATTGGGATATCGAATGAAAGTGTAACGATATAGACTTAAAACAGTCAATGACAAAGTGCCCGCCGTAACAGCCATACCTACAAGAATTAAATAAAAGAATTATATATAATAAATAATACAATTAATTAAATTTTATTTTATCAACTTACCTTGAAGATAAGAGAGCAATTTGCATAAGTTATGGCCCAAAACCCAAACTTTAGTAGCACTGCTATATGCCGTCACAGGACAACAAACCAAAATGACAAGCAAATCGGCAATGCATAAATTAATGAAAACTTTATTTCTGGCTTGACTTTGAATCTGTTGTTTTGTCTTATTTGCAAAATATATGATAATGCAATTACCGATTAAACCAAATATAAAAACGATAGAATATAAACTGATTAAAGTAATCACTGTGATGTCTTTAATGTTCGTTAAGCTAGTTCGAAATTCGTCCAATATTACTGTGATATTAGTGGAATTATCTTTTAGAAACGACGGATAAAATTGTTCTCTGACTGTGATTGATTGATGTAGATCTAAATTCACGTCAAGACCTAAAGTTTGCAGCGATTTCAAAGGTGAAGAAGTGTTCGAATAGGACATAATGTTCGGCTATCTGGAAACAAAATATTTTAAAATTAGATTAATGCAATTTTTCTCACAAATTTGATAATTATAACTGAAAACATAAATTTCACATTGAATATTATTATTACAATTCTAACAAAAATATTTCTTATAATAAAATTAATTATAATAAGTTTGATTTAATGCTAAAAACTCAAAAACTTAGGAATTATAAAGCCAAAATGGATAACTTATTTTGTAACATATATTTTGTGTTTTTTAAAAATATTTTAATGAAAATTTAAAAATTAATAAATAAAAGAATACTTAAAAATTATATATATCCTTATTCTAAAGTATCAGTCCTTATATTAAAGATTTAATACAAAATTTTACATATTATTAAATAAATTTTTAAAGTAGTAATTAATAAAATAAATAAATTGAAAGGCGAGGAAAATATATATTTTTATATTAATGTGAAAAGTTCTTGTGAACATAGTGGGACTTCGCTCTTGTTTGTACATTCACCTCTATTGAATGAGATTCAACAGAGGTGAATGTTCTTAGCCACGATATATGATCAGCTATTGTTCATAAATCATTGTATATCGGGATATTGTAATGAGGAGTAGCCTCATCTTTTAAGTATAAGCTTCACTTCAGTATTGATAACTATACATAACATTGCATATCTTCTGGTTAGTTTTCAATATCCTTCTAAAAGCAGATATCTATTCTTTTTGCTTATATTCTCTAATATTCTCAAGAAATTTTGTTAAAACACGTCATATATTTATTAAACAAATAAAATTGATAAAATATTGTTTCTTTAGAATTTTCACGTTATATAAGGAATAATATTTAATCACCTGTTTATAAAATAGGCAATTTTCATCCTTTTTGTCTCTCTATTTAAACTGGAAATTGCATCTAAGTGCCTACAAAATTATAAATAATTGAAAAATATATTATTTTTTGTTTCTGGTATAATTAAAAAAAAAGATTAATGACAACCATCGTTCGTCATGTATTTTATTTTGATTTAAGGACAGTATAAAACTAAAATTTCAACAAAAAACTAAAAATTGATTTTCAATTTCTCAACTAAGATTTATTTTTAGAAAAACATCATAAGCATTTATGTTAATGTTTTTCATTTCTTGGGGATGAAATTTTACTTATTTCAGATTTTTCTCATTTGTATAGAGATGTTCTCTCCACATCTATCTCAAATTTCAACTTTCTGCCTTAATTGGAAGATGGGAAAGATTTTTGGAAGAAATCTCTAGGCATTTATTTATACAGATAGATGTTTCATTCACGATTAATAATAATAAATATGATACAAGTTATATAAATCAAAAACAAGCTTAAAAACTTGTGAACTTTTTTTAAAGTTTCTAAAAATATAATATCGTAATTCGGACATATTGAATTCCATTTGCACGAAATAAATGCAAATGGAATTCAACGCTTACTATAAATTAGAAATCATATTAATTGATGTTAATTATGTTAAGGATTATATTAATGAAGTGCATTAACATAAGAACTTTGTTAATACAGTAGAACCCCGTTTATACGTTTTTGAAGGGGGTTGATAAAAATTCTGTACAAGTGAGATTAATGTTAAAATGAAACATTTTATTTTAACTTTAAATGTTGAAAAAATGCATTAAAACTTAAAATTTAAAAAAGTTAAACTACATACTGTATTATGTATGTTTTTACCATACATTATAACTTAAAATTAACAAGTTTAATTAACCATGATGGGCAAACACAGGTATTTTGGCACCAAGAAAGAATCAATTTGTAGTTTGTTTTCTGGATGCAATATTATATTCATAGATCGAACCTTCATACGCACCTACTGTACACATCTTGTCATCACTAATGTTTTTTGATCTTACGTAACGTTGTGTTACTTCCAGTGTAACAACGTTACATAACGTCGGTAGAAAGACTGGTGGGATAAGTTTTGGTTTTGTATTCATTATACTTTCTATTTGATAAGATATTGTAGTGTACAGTATAACAAATTGTTCCTTTGTCGAAAAAATTTGCACGTTTGCGTACGAATGCGAAAACGTGCAAGTGGGATGATTTTATACGCAAGATCGAAAGAGTGTACAAAACACAACGTACAACTGCGAAAAACGTAGAAGTGAGAAACGTATAAACGGGGTTATTCTATTATTCTCGCTACTCTACTCTTCTGTTAACAATAAACTACTCTCGCTAATACACTGTCGCAAAATTCGTGCGGTATATTGTGAGATAGCTGCAAAGATATAGCATACTGTGATAGAAGTGGCAAAAAAAAAAAACAAAAATGCAAAATATACCATTTATGAACAGCCTTTAATCAAAGTAGTTTTTTAATATAATTTATATTGTCTATTATATATATATATTTTAAAAAAAAAAATAAATATTGTAGAATACCGAATGTGTTTTTAAATTAAATTTTTAGATAACAATCAAGAATCTGTAGTTATCCTGCATTTCTATTTATTTATTTATTTTTTCCTATATAAAATATATAGGAAAATATATATATATATTAATATATATATATATATATATATTTTTACCTCATTAAAGATGCTAATAAATTTTGACCTTAATACTTTATAAATAATATTAACGAATGCAGAATCTCGAAACATCTGTTCTACTATCGTCTTATGGAGTGTAGGAAGAAGGAAGGAAGTCTAATTAGTGAAGGTTTCCTGCAACGAATGTCAAACTGGACAGCAGTTCTGCTTCAGGATCGCAAATATCAACAGATAAGATTATTATAAAGACTTTTTTTTAACGAAAACTTCTCGCTCTTTCTCTTCTCTAAACTGAGAGATGTTCGTTTAAAAATCGGAGAAGGCAATGGCGCATTTTTAGATCTCGATTTAGAACATAAAGAACAATGCGGCAGAAGTCTAACAGAACTAACAATATGGTTTTTATTGGATGATTTAGTCTCTACAATAAGATCCTATTCGTACGCGTGCCTAGCGATACACCAATTGTCAAAGTCCGATCCGAGTGACAATTTGGTACTTTCTACAAATAGATCTTTTACTGTTGGCTCGGATAGGCAATGCATCGCCTTAATTGGCCTTACCGGACCACACGCAGTCACAAAAGAACCGTTGTTACTAAATCTACCTTGACAAGCGGATGATTAATGTTGTCTGCTGCACCTGATCTAGTCTGCAGCAACATTTCAGACACGAAATACAAACTAGAGTCTTTTTAAGTTGTTTCTTTCTTTTTTTTTACTACTTCTTTAGTAACAAGGATCTGGCGAACTTTCCTAATGTGCCATCACCATTTTTTGGCAAGGTTCGCACAACGTTTCTACTTGTTGAGTGTTTTCGATCGTGTCGCGGTTTTGATTTCTTCTCCATTTTGCTCGGGCATTCTGAAACCAAACCTAAAGAGTATAATGACTTTTAAAATAATAATAATAATAATAATAATAATAATAATAATAATAAAGAATTAAAATTATCTTTATAGTAAAATGTAGATTCAAAACATGACATCTTACTTGTAGAACTCTCTTAGATAATCCGGTTTTCTGAACTAAATATTTTAAATCTTTAGCATCCGGATTTTGATTGACAGAAAAAAACGTCTTCATGGCTTTCAGTTGATGATTTTTGAATGTCGTTCGTCTTCTTTTGGTTCGATTATTTCTGTCTAATATTGGATCTAAAGAGGAAACCGATGATGGAACAGAATCTGAAAGTAACTTTCCAGATAAAAATCACATAATCTTTCTCTAACATTCGAACAAAATACTGGATAACGACTTTAATGTTCACTTACTAACCTACTTATCGAAATGGCATCAGATGGCATTTTAAGCGATACCCTACCTTTAAAAAACGTTTATAACCTTAAACACAAGTCATAATTTAATAAAAATCTTACTCAACATTTCCGTTTTCACGAATAAATTCGCCATTAAGACCCGATTAGAAGAGTCTGTTTATCATTTTCCGGCCGACACAAATTATGCAAAAGAGGAGAGAAAATATTAAAATAATTACTTTTACAAACAGAATTTAGATGTATTAATATAGATATATATAAACAATAAATTTAAGATATTTTTTTTATTTTTAGATTCGTTAATTTTGCGACTTTGCATAGAAATTTATTTGGTGCGGGCAGCCATATTGTGTTTATGTTTCGTAGGTCGTTGTTTCTCTTGAAGATAAACTTGATTAGATTCAGCCGGTAACAGATAATGGGTTTATAAAATAATATAAACGTCGCACCGTCTTCGCTACGCGGATGTTTATGCAACTCGAAGTTAAAGATAATGTAAAAAAAAAACTAATTAAAAAGTAAGAATAAACAAGAAGAAGTTGCACATTCGCTATTTCCAATTTTAATAAATATTGTATGCATTTATTATAATGTATATTATACGTGAATTATGTTAAGAATTGAATATTAGCAAGAATGTAGTAGCAACAGTACTTAAAACACTAGCGAGAGTAAGTGAATGTCAGCAAGAATAGTGTCAAACAGTTCTCTGGAATAATAGCAAGAATAGAGTAGAGAGAGGTCTTGAATAATAGCAAGAATGGAGTAGCGAGAGGTCTTGGATAATAGCGAGAATAGAGTAGCGAGAGGTCTTGGATATAGCAAGAATAGAGTAGCGAGAAGTCTTGGGTAATAGCAAGAATAGAGTAGCGAGAAGTCTTGAATAATAGCAACAATAGAGGAGCGAGAAGTCTTGGAGAAGAGCAAGAATAGAGTAGCGAGAGGTCTTGAATAATAGCAAGAATAGAATAGCGAGAGGTCTTGGATAATAGTAAGAATAGAGTAGCAAGAGGTCTTGGATAATAGCAAGAATAGAGTAGCGAGAAGTCTTGAATAATAGCAAGAATAGAGCAGCGACAGATCTTGAATAATAGCAAGAATAGAGTAGCGAGAGGTCTTGGATAATAGCAAGAATAGAGTAGCGACAGATCTTGAATAATAGCAAGAATAGAGTAGCGAGAAGTCTTGAATAATAGAAAGAATAGAGTAGCGAGAGGTCTTGAATAACAGAAAGAATAGAGTAGCGAGAGGTCTTGAATAACAGAAAGAAAAGAATAGCGAGAGGTCTTGAATAATAGCAAGAATACGTTTATCGATTAGTAACAGTATTAAATTGTGAGATATGAAAGAGTTGCATTTAAAAGATGCGATACGATCAAACAAAAAAATATATATATCTTTGTTTATAATAAATTTAAGACTCGGAGTAAACAATAAACATTGTATTTATACCATAATTTTACACACGAACAGACGGATATAATGAAAAATTCACGTCTTATCCAATAAACTAACTTAAGGACATCAATTTTTTAAAACAATTTTCTAACTAATTATTAACATCATACGCATAAATCTTGTTAATTAAATTCTTACCATAATTTTCTTGAATCGTCTTTCTCAACGATTTGCATTTCTTGGTGGTGGTGGTGGTCAAATGAAGCGTCAACTTGTTGTCTTTATTGGTCAGTTCGAAGTGTCTCTGGCAGTAAATACCGTTTTCTTTGAGTCCAAAGTAGTCTCCACGACTGAACGAGTTATTACACCAGAAACAAGTGAAGCATGACAAATGAAAAATCAGGTCTTTGGCCCTCATAACCAATTCGTTAGCCAATATAGCGGTTTGGCACCTGGCGCAACTTTTAATAGAAACAAATCTAGTAACCATAAGAAACATATATACATATATATTTTCTCATATAATAAGTTATATGTATGTATATATATACATAACTCGAAACGTACTTGTAATAATCATATCTGCAATAAATATTACCGTTCTTGGAAAAACACGTGGTTTGAGATTCGAGTCTCTCGTCGCAAAGGGAACATTTCAGGCATTGTATGTGCCATTCCCTATCCACTGCAAACAGATAATAGCGATCGGTTATTAGTGTACCACAGCCTGCGCATTTGGCACCTTCCTTGGATACCATTCCGTCGCCTTTGCTAAAACAACTCGCGTTTAAGGCGGGAAAAAGCGTTGAGTGTGTACCCGCCTACCGGTTGCATCGACCAACTGCACCGACATTCGACATTCTTACCAACACGCATGGGCAAATGCTGATGTTTTATTGATCATCCGAAAACCCGTGCGATGTTCTTCCTTATTTTAATTTCTACCTGCATTAAATTTCGCTTTTAGGTAAGAGTCGGGCCGATACTGATTAAAGAAACTGATCCCGAACACTTTCTCTGCTACTCTGTATGCAAAATTGCTTTTTTTGGGGATTTTGACAGTTCTCGAATGCGGTTCGAGTATTAAAAAAAATTCAAATTTTAATATATAAATTTTCTTTATTTTGTTTTTATCTATATAAAATATTGTTTAGTTTCGTGCGCTTTATGTAGTAGAGAAAAGTTTTCCTGGGTTATGTATATACGATAAGTACATATGTACTTATCGTATGTACCGTATCGTATATGTACATATGTATATACGATACGGTTATGTATATACGATAAAGTATTTGGTAGTTTTTCAAAAATTTCCGCGAAACCGAAGTGTTTTTATACATTTTTCTTGTCTTAAATTGTACGTGAATGTTACTGATCTAAAATACTTTATCCCCATTTTCTCCATCTTGAATTTATCTCGATTTATTTATTTATTTTTGTCGATAACTCAAAAAATGATCCGCGAAATATTACGGAAATTTTAAGGATTAACCGTAATATTTTGGGGAATTAAAGAAAGTAACAGTAACGAAAGTAGTTATAGTAAGAGGAAAGATAAGATAATAAACAAAGAGTACGAAGAAAAATTAGAAAAATAGTAATTAAAAAAAAATGGAAAAATATTAGAATACACTAAAATAATAACAGGAAGACAGGAAAAATTAGGAAGAATGATGAATGAGTTGTTGATAAACACCAAGCAGGTAAAATGAGGAGATTAATAGGACGTCAGAGAACCCTGTCGCAGTGTAGAAAAAAAATATAAGGATGAAGAGTTATGAGAAAATCAGGAAAGGAAGTGAAGGGTGTAAATAAGCGTAAAGTAGGCAAAGATAAATAGGGAATCGGAGAAAAACTGGGAAAAAATAATGATGAATGGGTATAAATCAGCGCAAAGCACGTAAAAATCCAGGAAAATAATAATGGTAAGTGGAGATAAAGGCGAAGTAAAGACTGGCAAAATTAACTGAGACAGTGACGAACGAACGCATAAAATGTCAAGAAAATAAAACAGTTCTGAAGTATTTGTCTCAAATACAATAAAACTTAATAACAAGTTTTATCAGAGAACATATTTATTTACGTTGATATGTAACAGAAGACAAAATTCAGAGCATGTTGGCCAAACTTTGAAAATTCTGCTCTACTTGCGTGATAGGAGTCGGTTGTACCTCTAAAAGTTCCGCGGTGGACAACAAAGGGGTACAGTGTCGCTCCTGTGACGTCATTTCCACTAGAGGTTTCGAATCCTGAACGATTTCCGGTCCGAGAGTTTGCTGTCTTAAAAGATTTCTTCTCCATTTAGCTCGAGCGTTTTGAAACCAGACCTAAAATGGTATTAAAACAAACTATAAAATGATCATCGAAATTCGATTACGCTATTAATAATAAAAAAACAAAAAAAAAATATTTACCTGAAGCACTCTCTTGGATAAACCTGTCTTTTGTGATAACTGTTTCAAATCTTTGGCATCTGGATTATGGTTTATGGAAAAGTACGACTTCATCGTTCGAATTTGATTATGTTTGAAAGAAGTCCTTAGCCGTTTCGGCCGCGACATCTGGTGGCTGGTGGACAAACTAACATTTGGCAACTGAATAATTCCATTGTCTTGGGTTTCGTCGCAAGTTGTACCTGGATAATTGCGAAAATTCACAGCAAAAATTAAAAATATAGAAAAGCTTATATTTTGTATTTTAGGAATTAATCTATCAATAGAACGCCCCCCAAAAAACACCCAATACACAAATCAACAACCTAAGATTAACATCCGTTATTCTTATGTTGTTGATTTGTGTATTGGGTGTTTTTTTGGGGGCTGTATTGTACGTGTGTACGCTCAGAGTGTTTGTGTGTGAATAAATAAATAAATAATTCGTAAAAAAATACTTAAAATAATTGTTTCCGAATCTTTTTCATATCATACTTATATAAGATGACAATAGTTAAACGTTAGCAACGATTACTAATTATAATTTTTAAAATATTCAAAAAATATTCCTAAACATAATCAATTTTTAGTTTAACTGCAACTTTTACTATAGCATCGCTTAATTTTTGCTATCTCTTCACTACAGCATTATATAATTTCTACTATAGTTCTATTACAGAACTGCATAATTTTTTTTAGCACATCCAACTTCCATTATGTTCCCATTATAGCATTACCAACGTCTCCTATCTTTCTGCTATAGAAATATAGTAGAAATTAAGCAGTGTTATAGTAGAAATATTGTAGAAATGAGATTAGATAGCAGATAGTGCTGCAGTCTGATCTGTACAATACTGCATTTCTATTATAATATACCTAAACATAATCAGTTTTAATTTAACTGCAACTTTGTTTCAGTTTAGTACTGACTTTTACTATAGCATTATATAATTTCTGCTAGGTTTCTATTACAGAACTGCATAATTGTTTTAGCACATCCAATTTCCATTATGTTCTTATTATATAGCATTATCAACTTCTACTGCCTTTCTACCATAGAAATATAATAGAAATGAATTAGTGCTATAGTAGAAATATTGTAAAAAATTCGATTAGATAGCAGATAGTGCTACCTGATATTTATAATACTATAATATTGTATCTGATATTTATAATAGTTTTAATTTAGTGTCAACTTTTTAGCATAGCTTAATTTTTGCTATTTGTTCACTACACCGTTATATAGTTTCTACTATATTTCTATACATAGCTACATAGTTTTTTTTAACACATTCAATTTCCATTATGTTACTATTATAGCATAACCAACGTCTACTATCTTTTTGCCATAGAAATATAGTAGAAATTAAGCAGTATTATAGTAGAAATATTATAAAAATTAGACTAGATAGCAGATAATACTGTCTGATCTCTACAATACTATATTTCTGTTATAGAACTACATAATTTTTTAGCACATCCAGTTTCTATTATGTACTTATTATATAGCATTACCATTGTCTACTATCTTTCTGCTATAGTATATAATAGAAATTAAGCAGTGTTATAGTAGAAATATTGTAGAAATTAGACTAGATAGCAGATAGTGCTGTCTGATCTCTACAATACTATATTTCTATTATAGTACTAACTAATTTCTATTATAATATTCCTAAACATAATCAGTTTTAATTTAACTGCGACTTTGTTTCAGTTTAGTACCAATTTTACTATAGCATTGCTTAATTTTGCTACCCTTATACTATAGCATTATGTAATTTCCACTATATTTCTATTATAGAACTACATAATTTTTTAGCACATCCAATTTCCATTATGCTACTATTATAGCATCAATTTCTGCTATCTTTCTGCCATAGAAATATAGTAGAAATTAAGTAATGCTATAGAGTAGATAGCAGATAGTGCTGTCTAATTTCTACTATATTGTTACAATAGCTTTATGCTATTATAGTATAATTAACCTAGCTTTAAAACAGTTATCAGAATTACTTACTTTTACTACAAGAGCATTTCATAATATAAAATTGTTATATTTATTATTTAATCAAATAAAATGAAAAATTGTTCGCTGTAAAGCTTATATGTAGATATGCAGCTGAAAACTGTTGCACAATCATGTTAAAACACTTGTTCTGCTATCCTTTCTATTAATATTACATAAATGTGTTGATAAAATTATAAAATTTGTTATTTACTGTATTCAGACAAAAAAATTTATTTCTGTAACGTTTATATGAGTTTATAAACTGATAAGTTACTGAAAAATGCCTCATTCTAGTATAATAATCGGCGCATTATGCATATCTCTGTAACATAATTTTGAATAAGTATATTTACTTATTAAATCTCTCTGATTTAGCTTAACGTTATGATGTTTAGGACAGAGAATGTATGAACTTTTAAATATTCGATACAAGATGAAACTAGTTTAATATATTTAAGAGAAATATATAAAAAAAAAAAAAAATGGAATAGTTTCGACTTGGCGAACTACATAAAAGGCGGCTAGACACGATTGTTAACAATCGCGTTATAGGCTAATTTTACATCCTGTTAGAGGCGTTTATCATCAACTGTAACACACAAACTGGCAATGAATCATTTTGCTTGTCAGCAGAGGAAGAGAAGCAGCTGACTTCTTTATCAAGTTGACACGAAGAGATCCCGAACGACTTATATAAATTTTTAAACTTAAATAAACGAAGGGGGGAATGCATTAGATAAACGAGAGACGTTTATTATAACTGAATAATATAATACAGTAACTCGTGTACTTCTTTCCAGCGCTTTCAGCGAAAACTAGAACGTTTTATGTATCTTTTTCTACGATTTTTACCGTCGAGAATAATTTTTTACAGCATTTATTGATGTAAACAAACTTAAAATTAGTATAACGTATTTTATTGGTATCTGAAAGATCGATCTGTCTAACTTTCTCAATTTTCAGCCTCACAAAAGCTACAGAACTCTTGAAAATCGCACCGCTCTCATGGCGGATATTTCTCTTTTATAGAATAACATAAAATAAATAAATAAATTTTTCGTAGATATCAGTAAAATATACGCTAGTTAGGCTGGTCTTACGACACAAAATAATTATTTTTGACAGTTTAGATTTTGTTTAAAATGACTCGACACAGTTACTCCCACTTCTGTTTGTCGTAATTAGATTATTCGGTTCTGCAAACTTCCCACTATCTCTTATTCATAAGAATATATTGTCGTACACGCAATATTTTTCTTTTATCATTTTAAGTAATAAGTTTTTTTTTTTTTTTTAATTAACTGTCGATAAACATTTATATAGCAACAATAATAAATAAACAAGTATAAGAGGGATAAAAAGGAAAAAAAAAAAAATTTGCTAGAGCATAATGAAATTTCGAAAACAGTAACGCGTAATAATGAAAATAAGAAAAAGATCAGCGACACTTGTATCGAGTTACAAAACATCTAATTATGTGAGAATGACCAAATAGATAATCCTTTGGCGGTACTGACTTAATCTGGACCGATCCGATTATGCATGATCAGAGTGTGTCGAGAGAATTAATTTTTATTGGAAGGACAGCAGCACTGATAATCCCACATCTGAGTTCCGCTGTAATTGGCTCTCTTGATCTTCGGCCACGTCATTACATGTGACACGAGAGACGTAAGCCGATCGGCTCCTACCAATTCTCGTCCTGGCCAATCCTCTACCGACTTGTCTATCACAGTCGGGAGTAAACAACAGTTTCAGTCCCGACTTCCAAATTAAATTCTATCGTTTCGGCTTCAACTAATAAAGGCATCTTTATTCACGCTTGTTTTTCACCAAAATCTTTGTAAGGAGATTGACTTTTCTTCTCCTCTCTCGCTCTTTTTTTTATTTTCTTATATATATATATGTGTGTGTATGTTTATATATATATATATATATCGTGATGCTGATACGTATATCGTTAGGAAGGATAAAAAGTGTATGTATAAATATGTATATATACAAAATATTCAATCTTATCTTACCTGTATCCGAATGTTCGTTCGAAGGCTTATCTGGCAATCTGAGTGGAAAGTAACAGAGTACTTCGCATTTGGGTTTCTTCAGCGGTTTCATCGTCTCCAATCCGGTTGGAAAATCGTACTGCATAAGCAGTTCGTAATGAAGCCTGCAATATATGATTTCGTTCCTCAGTCCGAAGTATTCCCCTTTGGCTAATGTCTTGTTGCACGTTGCGCAAGTGAAACAGTGCAAATGATATACGTATTCGCGTGCCCTCATAACCAGTTCCGTTGCCGATATTGTCAAGTGGCATCTGGCACAGTTTTTGACAGCGAATAACCTGCAAAACAAAAAGAAAAAGAAAAGAAAAAAGTCGTATCATTCGATAAATCGCGTGGCTTCTTACAGATCAACAGATCACTTACTTGTAATAATCGACTTTGCAGTATATGTTTCCGTTTCTGGAAAAGCATGACGTTTGGGAATCTAATTGTTCTTTACACAGAGAACATTTCAGGCACTGTATGTGCCATTCTCTATCGACGGCTAATAAGTAATAACGGTCCGTAATTCGAATGCTACAAGCAGCGCAGGTAACAGCCATTACTTAATGTCACGTCAAAATAGCCATGGTTCGCCTATAAAAAAGAATTGCACTTCATTAATATCATCGCTGAATTGCCGTACGATAGTAGTAGTACAACAGTTGTACGTTTGTGATTGCCAGAAAATATACAAAACTGATACTATACTGTATATACCAAACAGTATAACAACACATATATGCAGTAGCCATTACAGTGCTTATCGCTTTCATCGAGCATTTTGAATTCAAAATATGTAAGTCAGATAAGCATTTTCTTTCTTCCTTTTAAAGATTGTAAATTATTATTATAAGTAACGTGTTTACAAATAATAATACACGCAGAAACACCCATACAAAAATTAATTAAATGAAAAGTTTACGACTAAACCAAACGATAAATCCTAAAATGCGGATATTTCTTACGCCACGTTACGTTAAAAATCGGTACTATTTTTTTATTATTGTTATTTTTTAATATTTAAATTGTTAGATAAGTCTGGATAAAATTTGTATAATTAGTTAATCCGTACGATAAAAAGAAAATCCTATCGACATTTTTTTTTTTAATCATTTTATCTAAATCGGAAGAAAATTTAAATTGGTTTCATCGAGTTAAAATCCACGTTTGTTTTAATTATTCGAAAAATTTAGGTTATTAGGACTAATCTAAATTCGATTTAATTGCTGATTTTCGCCATCGGATATATTTTATAAATTAAAGAAATAACGAAAATAAAGTTAAGATTAGAAACAAAACGACGAAAATGCTTTAAAAAATATATTTTTATATATATATACTGTATCAAACGGAGCTGTGAAAGAAACGGGAGCGGCGATATATCCGTTTTTTGCGAGTCAATTAAAATTTTGTCTATTTTTTAAACAGTTGAAAAAATATAAAAATCATTACAACGCTTTTTTCACGTCTTCATATATATATATATTTTTTTTAATTTTCGTTTTAACAATTTTTTTTTCTCTCTCTTAAAACAGCTTAAAAATTCGAAAAAGACTAACCTGTTTATATATAGAGAGAGAGCGACCGTAAAACGACTAACAGTAACTCGCTTATTAGTCTCAGTTGGCCAACTCGTTATCAATGGAAAGATATAATTAAGTAGAAAAATCACCGGCGAGAAATAAAAAAAAAAATAACTAACATTATATATAACGCGAACAATAAATCCTGGCCGAATATTTACGTTTTGAAAGGAAAAATCTTATAAAAATTTGCTCCTACTTACAAGCTCGTTAGAAGGAGGTCTTCAATCAAAAGCTGTCTTAATAGAATCCACCCATGATGGTTCGGTCTTCGATTCTCCATCGAAGAGGAGACGTTTCGGGCACGTGAGGATCGCTAACCAATAGGAAACCAGCCGCCGAACCAATAGAGAAGAAGGGCTACCAATGCAGAAGATCTCGTTTAAACCTCTTGGATTTCTATAAGTAAATATTTAAAGTAATACCACGATAGATGTTATTCGCTTTGTATTGTATAGGCCTTTTTTTTTATTATTTATATATATATATATTGTAGGGTAGATTAAATCTGTTTTCGTTTCAATGGCAAATGTTATTTTAATTGTTGCCATTTCGTCTTTCAATGATGGCGACAATTAGACAAAAGAAGGTTCTGATTGAAAGAAGAGGGAGACATCTGCGACGTTTGAAATGATACAAAGTCAGGTTGTATGACGGAAAGAATGTCATTCGGGATGTTTCAATGGCCTGAGAGCGAAAGTAACCATTTATTTCTTCGGACAATAGACGTTTGTTTTGAAGTGTTAAACGAGAATCACTTTTATATGCCATCCGGATAAAAGCAGAATTAAGATTGTCTTTAGATGAAATCTAAAATTTTTTTTCCATTTGTTTCGTGCGTAAAACCAATCTCGAATATTTTTTCCTGAAAGAATTAATTCTCAATATTTTTTCTTTAAGGATTTAAGGAGAAATATTCTATACAGTTTAGTTTTTCCGCGTAAAGGATTTTTTAATTTCGGATTGATTCTGTTGCAAATTTTAATCTACTCATCGTTTACAATGGAACATCTTAAAGAGGATAGAAAAATATTGATTCGAAATTTATTTATGTGATTTTAATATAGTTTATAACTAGATTTTTTATTATCCTTAAGTTCTCTTATTGGTTCCTTCTTGAAGAAAGACAAACTGAATTCAGTGTTTCGCGTTAAAAAATGAAAATTCAAGACTTGCACGGCTTTCTTTTTTTTTTTTTTTGATAGATTGACAATCTTATGAGTTTCTTTTTTCCCTTTAAATTGTATCTGAACGATACATTCTTTTGAGTTTAATAACAACAGGTTGTTTAGACCATTAAAGCTGTAAAAGGCGCATAAAATATAGGCATATTCTATAATTATAAATTACATTTTTAATTTTTAAAGATGTCGTTCGTATCAATCTAGTTAAGAATCTTCAGAATTAATTTTTATAGAGCGGCAGTGCATCAGAATACAGAAAGGAAAACATGAACCGATAGCACTGTCCATGGAAGAAAAAAAAAAAAAAATTAAAGAAATTGGCTCGCTTAATATTCGAGCATAGGTGTTAGCATTCGAGCGATTTTCGTACAGAAAAACATGAAAGAAAATTTACAGATTAATTTTAATAAATGATTTTATAAAAATATTCTTTTTAATTATTTTTAATTAACCGAAATAATCCTGCGTGTTTATTCTTAATACCCAAAGAGAAGTTTTTGACAAAAACATTTCGGCAACCAGTTTCAATTTAATAATTGCCTTATTTAATTATTGTTAATAATGTTTTAGCGAGCGTGTTTTGTTTTAATAACAACATTATGGTTTAATCCTTTCGGGTTTTTTCTTTCTTTCTCTCTCTTTATTTTATAACGGCAATAATAACAATAAAAACTTTGAGTGGAAATAAATTAACTTTCTCAATGAGAAATTAATTTTAATATATTTAAAACATTTTAATTGATTTCATTTTTTTTTCGTTCGAGTTATATATATTTTAGTATGGCTAATATTTCATTTTTAAACCCTACAAAAGATTATATACAGTATAGGATCGACAAGACATAGGTATTCGATTTCCATCCGAACAGTTCGATAGGATTGACAAGATATTCGGTATTAAAACTCAAATTGGATCGGTGGCGTACCAAGGGGGGTGAATCGCCCCGGGCCTCTAATCATGGGGCCTCTGAAGAACCTTAAGTTTTAAGTATATGTACGTATATGTAGGAATATAAAAAAGGGATTTTTGTATTCTGTGAGGATGATTACGTATAAATGCGCCGTGCTTACGTTTAAAAGTTTATGTTAGAAGCGCTGATGCTATAATTTTATAAGATATGAGCAGTTTTCCGCCCCTCTAGCCATGCGCCAGCCCTCATTCGTCAGTCCGGGTGGTAGATACTGCTCTATGCAGTACGGTTCTTTTGATTAAATAAATGTTAATTATATATTTGTGTTGACATTTTATATGGTGATCATTCCAGTTAGGGGTGCCCCAGGGAGACTTCCG